>QZGG01002212.1:0-42706 GCA_006409495.1 Sedum album
GAGGTCTAAAAACGAGATCAAACAAGGGTCAGCTAAATCATCTACTTCAGCTAAAAACTGGATACTAAAACAGACCTTGTTACTGTAGAGCTCTTCATTGAACACATCTTCAACATTCCATGAAAATACTTTATCAATAAACCCAGCATCTTCAACCCTCTGCTTCATCTTTAAATCCCTATGCTTCTCCATCTCTTACCCTCAACCTCAAGCACCAGATACCCTTAAACCCTAAACAACAAACACGTTTAAAGATTAAAACTTAGGGTTCCTTCAGTTGAAAGAAAACCACAAAAAAGCAAAACCCCATATTCCGTCCGTACAAATACTACCTTTAACCCACTCAAAGGTGACACCTTTTTCCGGTTGATGACTCGGTTATGTGATCAGATCACATTTCAAACGCACTGATGAAAACCCACATACTCATACGAGCAAGAGAACCACCAGACAGTGTAAAAATTGCTCCTTTTTCACTATACTAAAATCCTAGAGGTCGCCTTTAACTTTGAACTGTACCTTCCTTTTAAAAATATCGATTTTTATGGACTGTCGATTGGACTGATGTTAGAAAATGTGCAGCACATTTGTACTCGAAATTGAACACAATAGACAAAATTAATGATACAGCTTCTCTACTAAGTAAACACAATACCCAAATACATTACATATTTGAATAAAAGTCACTGCTTCCTCTTTTCCACAATGTTTATCTACTTTGATTATTACATACCTCAAAAAATAATAAAAATAATGGACAAATTTGGTGGTAAGGAGAGAGTATAAACATAATAAGGTGTTCTGGACAATTTTAAGGAGAGCCTCTGTTGTGGCTCCCAGTTGTCATATCAGATTAAAGTCTACAGACCCACTACACAACACGTTGACTCATTGACCCAACTGTTACTTATAACTTATTATAAATAAATGGAAGGACAAAGGATGTCAATAGAAGTCAACCAAAGTCAATAACATTTACCTGAAACTCAAATGTTAAGAAGAGCTGCTGAGTTGATGAAAGACTCCACAGTCCACAGTTGAGTTCGTGCTAGAGTTTGCAGTTTTGGTAGTGTATGTGAATGAGAGGTTTTAAGTCATAGTAAAAGCAAAAGAAGTTTGAGATTACCAATGATGATGACAAGAAAGAGCTTTTGAATTATGGTGCATAGGAAAATAAAAGGTTTGTGCTTTGGATAACTCTTGTTGGAATATGGAATCCCCCTCAATCAGTAGGATAATGTTTGGTAACAATTTTGTTCATTTATAAAAGGGATAATTATCGAAAATCACCTTTTATAGGCCGTAATTGTCGAAAACCACACGTTATACATTTTATTGCCGAAAACCACCCGTTGTTCGTATCTTTTTTGCTGAATGACACATAATAACGTTTTCCGTTAAATCACATGTTAAATCTGCGTTAGATGGCGCGTGTTAGGTTAATAAAATTCAATTTTCATTTAATTAAGTGAGACGCTCAGTAACCTCGGTACTATCGGTATCATACCGAGCAGATTTGGCTCAGAAGCTTCAACATTACTAGCTTGGGTCGGTATGACCTCGGCATCTTACCGAGACAACCGAGCATACGGACCCAAGCTAGTCATATAGAAGCTTCTGAAAATTTAATTAGGGTTTTGGGTAAAAACGCTCAAAAGATTTAAGAAAAGGAGTTTTGGGTTATGAGTCGAGGTTGTTTCGAGTGAATTTGGGCATGACAACCTCGATTCAATTAAGAAAATTATTCAATTAAGGTTATAACGGGTGGGTTTCGGCAATAAAATGTATAACGGATGGTTTTCGGCAATTATCACTTTTTATTTGTCGCGTGATATCACGCGTTTAACTGTGAGGTAACGGAAAACGTTACTATGTGTCAGTCAACAAAAAAGAAACGAACAACGGGTGGTTTTCGACAATAAAATGTATAACGGGTGGTTTTCTGTAATTACGCCCTATAAAGGTGGTTTTTTGCAATAAACCCTTTCTAAAAACATATCAATGCATGTCCAAAGATTTACAGTTCAATAAGTTGTAGTTGGATCAAAAGGGCATGTTCGTTTCATGGTTATTACGTAGTTAACTCAACCGTTTCACTCCTTATGTTCTTATCGGACTCGATGGATTGATATAAGAGTTATAAGGTGTAGAAAATACCGGTTTTTTTTAAACTTCTTCCATAAATGGAGAACCATCATGATTCATTTTTATACATTTACATCAAATATAGAAGTTGGATTTAATGGCGCGCTACCTTCATAAGTCGGTGTAGTAACTATTTCCGTAGGTGCAGGTATTTGACATGAAATAAATTAGACTTGACATTAATATCTATTATAATTACGGTGAAGAAGCTAAATAAATAATTTATCTCATCGGGCTGGATAAGTTTCCGTAGGGTGAATTACAATCGAATACTCGGCTGATTAATATGGGCCGTCAAATTCTGTGATAAAGCCCACTTCAAAGTTCAAATGTTATTCATTTTATTTTTTAACAAATTATAAAGTTTTGTTGGAAACAATAAAGTATGGAAAAAGCCCGAATTACGGTGTACATAGAGTTGATAAAGATGATATTACCCTTCCATTTATTTCATGATTTTTGAATCGACATTCACTCTATCGTTACGCACCCATATTAACATAAATGTAGAGAAAATTGAATTTGGTATGACAAAGAAAATTGGAAATTTTGCAGCAGAGTACAACATAGTCTCAATTTTATATCAACATGAGACACAGCCATGAAACCTGATGGCTGAGGTTACATAAGCTGTCTTCCAGAAAATAAGCATGATAATTTACACCGTAAAGCAGTTACATTGTGATACGAACTCGTATCGGGATATAAGGAATTAGGGTTTAGAACTTGGGAAGAGTAGATTAGAGAAGAAGTTGAACTTGAGAAGATTGATATTCATTCATTCATTGTTCATCTCCTGCACATTACATATGAGTTATTTATATCATTTGTAATAATATCATATTACATTTATTCTTTTATTGGAATACGTAACATTCCTTCCTCCTTCAGAAAACCTTGTCCTCAAGGTTTAAAACACAGTAGCATTTCTGGTGGCTTTGATAAAGAGAACCATAAAAGTTTGAGAATTGTTGCACCGCATGAGTTGCCAGCAATGACAAGAAACCAGTCCAAATTATAACGTTCATAGGCTCAAATGGAGAAATGTTGAAAATCATGTGTCATTGTCTCTCCAAATCATTAGGGCACTATCATTAGCTATTGTTCCGACACTCTTAACAACCACAGTTTCCTCAAATTGTACTGAAACATAAGAATCAATTGGAATTACCTCGAAAGTAATAGGCATCAATTCCACATCCACATGTTTACGGTTGATGTCTACAACATGTTTAGTAGAATCATCTGAAGTCTCCATTGAGAATTCAATGGGCAAATGAACTCAGTTTGTGTGGCACATTTGTTAGCAAATAGGTCAACGCTGCTGAAGCAACGGATCATAGCTGCTGAAGCAAGAGGAGAAGCAGGAAGCAGGATTATACAGTCTGAATGAGCAGCGACGTTCAGACTACATCGTAGTGGCTAAGTCACAATGCCAAAGACGATTAGAATTAGATATTGTTATAATAGAATTCGATCAGGATTAGGAAATTGATTAGAATTAGGAAGTTTCCCGAAATTAGGAAATTTCTATATTCTAAAGTTGATTAGAATTAGGAAATCTGAAGTTGATTAGGATTAGTAAGTTTCTATCTTTATGTTTGATAGAACACTATAAATTCAGATGACAAAGAACTGATCGAGGTGTGACTTTCTGATAAAGATTTGAGAGAGCTGAATTATTGAGAAAGTCTACGCACGAGCATAAAGATATTAAGCTAATTGCACGGACAGGTGCGCAGAAGGAGCTTATTGCAATTCGTAGGTGATTCGCTGTCTCCTAGGAGTTGATCTTTGATATACATTCAAGAAGAGTGCAGAGGGTCGTTCACTTGACGAACAAGAGATCAGTGGAGTTCTGATCTGGTGGATAGCTGATAGGTTTCAGTACTCTCGGACTGAGGTTTCCGTGAGTTGTTTCATTAGAGTTCTTTGAGAAAGTCAATTTGGTGTAATTGTACTTGAACTTATTAGTGAAACGTTTCCATCGGGCTTTGGAGTAAGCCCCCCAGACTAAGCCTTAAAGGAGCCGAACTGGGTTAACAAGTCTTGTGTCTTTTACTTTACTGTTAAAGTTTAATTACTGCACAAGTTTTGCTTCAGATTGTCTGAAGTAAGTCTGAGACATAATTTCAATTGGTATCAGAGCTGATCACTCGACACACAGAGTGAGATCCTGTCAAGAATGATGAATGCCAGAGAAGCACAGTTACGTCCCCCGTGTTAGATGGAACAAACTACTCTTACTGGAAAACCGAATGAGAGCTTACATTAAGTCCCTAGATGACAGAGCTTGGAGAAACGTAATAGTTGAATGGACTCCCCAAAGGTTATGGCAACTGATGGAACTATTACAATAAAAAGGGAAGAGACATGGAATGCAGAAGAAGAAAAGGCTGCTTCAGCAAACGCCAGAGCACTATCAGCAATCTTTGGAGCAGTAGATCCGGATGTATACTCACTAATCTCAGAATGTGAGTCTGCCAAACAGGCTTGGGACATATTACAGACTACCTATGAGGGAACAGATAGGGTCAAGGAGAGCGGTTGCTGACCTTACCTCTCAGTTTGAAAATCTGAAGATGAATGAAGATGAATCAGTAACAGAGTTCAACAAAAGATTAATGGATATTGCTAATCAATCACATGCTTTAGGAGAAACACTCAGCAATGAAAAATTGGTTAAAAAGGCATTAAGAGCATTATCCAGTAAGTTTGCCATGCACAAAATTTCTATCATGCAAACCGAGAACCTGAAACTCTCAAATTAGAAGAACTGATGGGGACGTTAAATCATATGAATACGAGCTTGAGGTAGAAGCACCAACTAAGAAGAGTAAAGGAGTAGCGTTCAAAAGTGAAACACCGAGATGTGATTCTGAATCAGATGATGAACAATTTGCTATGATCGCTAATAACTTCTCAAAATTCCTGAAGAAGCTGAACAAACAAGGATCCGAAAGAACTGACTCTAGGAAAACTGGCAGAGGCGGTGGAAATCCCAGAGGAAGAAGGAACAGAATGGATGATCAAGGAACAACCGCTGAAAAGAAAGAAAAGGGATCCGATGTTTTGGATGTGAAGGATATGGACATGTATTAAGAGAATGTCCAACTGAGATGAAGAAACAGAAAAAATCTCTCATAGTAAGCCTCAGTGAATCAGAAGGAGAAGAAGAGTCTGAGGAAGAATCAGAAAAGATTAGTTGTGTTGCACTGACTGCTGTAGCAGAGCTTGAGCAAGCATCTGACAAACCTCAAGAAACTGATAGCGACACTGAAACTGAAATAAATGATGAATCTATCGCTGATAAATTCAGGGCACTGTATGAAAAATGGGAAGAAGTAGTTCAGATCAATAAGCGACTCAAAAGTGAGAAAAATGAATTGATCGAAAAATGTGAAGAACTCCAAAGCCAACTATCAGCAACAACCTCTGAGTTGAAGAGTTCAAAGAGGGATCTAGAACATCTCAACAAGTTAATGGGTATGATGAACAAAGGTACAAACCGACTCGATGAAATCATAGCAGCCCAGAGAACCGACAAGTCTCGAACTGGTATTGGATATGAAGATCAACCTAATGCTGAGGAAAAAGGTGAAAAATTAGATAAACCTATCCAACCACCAGCCAAGAAACTCATACATCCAGAAAAGGCGAAACAGAGATCTGAGCGGGTGTGCTATTACTGTGGACGTAAAGGACATATCAAGAGAAATTGCTCGGAGTACTTATACTCTTACACTCAAGGAAGACAAAGCAAAAAGGGCAGGAGGTTCCCAGTAGAGTATAAACAATTCTGGTATCCTAGGTTTGTTCCTAAAGGTCAGATTCCTAATTATTTTAATACTAACTCTTCTACGGGACACCAGCGATCAAGAAATTACTACTGCTATGTTGCTCTCAGTCTAATGACCCAGCAACCTACAGATCAGTGGTTTTTTGATAGTGCATGCTCAGCTCATATGACTGGAGACCAGAGTTATCTTACTCAGCTCAGAAAGGTTCCTGAAGAGTATGTCACTTTCGGAGATGGAGCTAAAGGAAAGATAGTTGGATCAGGAACAATGGCTGTTCAAGGTTGCCTAAGCTGAACAATGTACTATTGGTCAAGGGACTAAAAGCAAATCTGCTAAGCATTAGTCAGCTTTGTGACGATGGAATGACAGTAGATTTTAACAAAGGAAGGTGTGAGGTCAAGAATGACAAAGGGGTGTGTGTAATGACCGGAGATAGAGCTTCCAACAATTGCTACCTGCTAAAATTAGACAGATCTGTACCTCAGATGAGTTGCATGATCACCAGACAAGATGAAATGCTTCTTTGGCATAGGAAACTAGGTCACATTCACTTCAGAGCACTAAAAGAGATAGCTAATCAAGGACTAATTAGAGGCATTCCTGAAATAAAAGGTGATGAAACAGTCATGTGTGGAGAATGTAAGATAGGCAAACAGATTAGAAGCACACATAAGAAGAAAGACAAAATCTCCACTGACCGAGTACTAGAACTGTTACATATGGACCTCATGGGGCCTTTTCAAGTGGAGAGTTTGGGAGGAGCAAAGTATGTGCTAGTCTGTGTTGATGACTTCTCACGGTATACATGGACAATCTTTCTCAAAGAAAAATCAGATACAGTGGATGCTGTCAGATTCTTGATACTAAAAATACAAAGAGAAAAGAATGTGACTTTGATAACTATCAGAAGTGACCATGGGCGAGAATTTGAAAACAAAGACATGGAAGATTTTCTGTAAACTACAAGGTATTCAACATCAACACTCAGCCGTAGTAACCCCACAACAAAATGGAGTAGCTGAACGGAAGAACCGATCTTTACAAGAGATGGCTCGAGTACTCTTACATGCAAAGAATGTACCAATGAACCTATGGGCAGAAGCCTTGAACACTGCTTGCTACACACTGAATAGAGTACTTATCAGACCAGGGACATCCAAGACATGTTATGAAATATGGAAAGGAAAGAAGCCTACAGTAAAATACTTCCACATTTTTGGCAGTATATGCTATGTTCTTGAAGACAGAAAATACAAACAGAAATTGGATGCAAGAAGTACAGAAGGAATATTTGTAGGATATTCACCCAATAGCAAAGCCTTTCGAGTATATCTTCCAAAAGGCAGAAGCATTATTGAATCAGTTAATGTTGCAGTTAAAGATATAACCGAAAAGGAGATTCTGACTTGTGACACAAATAATGTT
The DNA here is from genome assembly GCA_006409495.1 of Sedum album. Taxonomy (NCBI): domain Eukaryota; kingdom Viridiplantae; phylum Streptophyta; class Magnoliopsida; order Saxifragales; family Crassulaceae; genus Sedum; species Sedum album. The sequence continues at coordinate 7,371 of QZGG01002212.1, forward strand.
CCTACTCCAGAGACTGCTGAAACAGAATCTGAGGCAGAACCTGAAGCAGATGATACTCCAGACAGAGTGGTCAATACCTCAGATACAGATGATCTAAATACAGATGTTGACCACTTAAATAGTAACCCCATCCCGTCACAACGGATTCAAAAGGATCATCCAGTAACTGACATTATAGGAGATCCGTTTGCCCCAAGAAATCTAAGAGGCAAAAAGATTGATTTTGTCAAGATGGTCAGTGGATCTTGTTTTCTGTCCACCATAGAACCTAAGAATATTCAAGAAGCAATAAAGGATGAGTATTGGGTTGTAGCAATGCAGGAAGAACTTGGTGAGTTTGAAAGGAATGATGTCTGGGATTTGGTACCCAGACCTGCTGGAGCAAACATTATCGGTACTAAATGGATATTCAAAAACAAGACCGACGAGAAGGGAAACATTACAAGAAAACAAAGCCCGATTAGTTGCTCAAGGTTATACCCAGATTGAAGGTATTGATTTTGATGAAACATTTGCTCCCGTAGCAAGACTCGAAGCCATACGACTTCTCCTAGCACTTGCATGTCACTTGAATTCAAACTATACCAAATGGATGTCAAAAGTGCGTTTCTGAATGGGATCTTGAATGAAGAAGTCTATGTAGCACAACCAAAAGGTTTTGAAGATCCAGCTCATCCAGATCATGTCTACCGCCTCAAAAAGGCTTTATATGGTTTAAAACAAGCGCCCAGAGCATGGTATGAACGATTAACCGTGTTTCTTATCAACCATGGCTATGTGCGAGGGGGAGTAGATAACACTTGTTTATAAGAAGGGAAAACAAGAACTTCATCATTGCCCAGATATATGTTGATGACATTGTGTTTGGATCGAATGTTAAACACATGTCTGAGCAGTTTGTGTCTCATATGCAGAGTGAGTTTAAGATGAGTATGGTGGGAGAGATGACATACTTTCTTGGATTACAAGTAACTCAAAAATCAGATGGAATATTCATATCTCAGAGTAAGTATGCCAGGAACCTAGTCAAAAAGTTCGGTCTTGAGAATGCAAGTCACAAAAGAACCCCTGCTGCAACACAGCTGAAGCTAACCAAAGATGAGTCTGGAGTAAAGGTAGAACAGACCTTGTACAGAAGTATGATCGGCAGTCTATTGTATTTAACAGCCAAGTCGTCCAGACATATGTCATGCTGTGGGAGTATGTGCTAGATATCAAGCTGAACCAAAAGAAAGTCACTTGTCTCAAGTAAAGCGAATAATCAGATATGTGGCAGGGACAGTCGACTTAGGACTATGGTATACCAAGGATTCCAGTGCCCACTTGGTAGGATACTGTGATGCAGATTGGGCTGGAAACGCAGAAGATAGAAAGAGTACCTCAGGAGGATGTTTCTTTCTTGGAAACAACTTGGTTTCTTGGTTCAGTAAAAAACAGAACTGTATCTCTCTATCAACGGCAGAAGCTGAATACATTGCTGCAGGGAACAGTTGTCAACAGATGATGTGGATGAAAAGAATGTTGGAAGAATATGGGATAACTCAAGGTGAGATGGTTCTATACTGTGACAATATGAGTGCAATAAACATCTCCAAGAATCCAGTACAGCACTCAAGAACCAAACACATTGATATCAAACATCACTTCATCAGGGAATTGGTTGAACAGAAGATAATTGTTCTAAAGCACATTGTCACTGAGAAACAATTGGCAGACATACTAACTAAACCCTTGGGGTATGCTCAGTTTGAAGCCTTGCGACTTGATCTTGGAGTATGTCGAATTTCTGACTAAAGACTAGAAACTTGATTGGAGAAACTATTTTTAGATATTTTAGTTTTAGTATTATCTTTTTTTACGCATCAAGTTAGTTAGTATTTAAATTCAAAAATTAAAAGAAAAAAAAGGTTATTCTTTCTCACTCTGACCGTCTGAATTCTCGAAACCCTAGCGCTAAACATGGTGAACACTCGAACCGGCGCCGCTCCGATTGTTGCAGCTGAAAAGGCAAGCGCGGAGCATCAGTCACCACTGAAATCGGCTGAAGACAGACCAGAGAATGCAACTAATGCTGTTCCAGCAGAGCTACCTAAGCCCCGTGGTAGAAGAATCAAGACAGTGGCCTCAAAAAAGGTAATCCGCAAAATCAGTGCAAGGAGCGACACGACCACTGCTGATTCGTCGCAAAAAGAGGTAAATCTTGATCCAATTACTCAGAATTTGGTTAATCCTACTGAAATAGAGAAGAGAGTAGCTAAGGAAAGTGAGACTATCCAAGATCTGGTGAACAAGGTAGGGTTGAAAAGAAAAGTTGCCAAGAAAAGTAAGGTTGTTAGCAATAGTGAATTGCATGCAGAAAAAGAAGTAATTGTGCAGGACAAGATTCGACCAGAGGAGAATGTGTCTGAAAGAATTGATAGTGAAAAGACTCAGACAGACGTCAACATTGAGGGGGTTGCTGGACAAACAAATCAAGAAGAAGAGGAGGTAGAACAAAACGTAGAAACGGGTGAAAATCAAAATGTGGCTGAGGATGAAGAACAGGAGGTGGTTGTTACCCTGGAACGAATGGCCCAAGATAAAGGGGGAGCTGCAAACACAGTAGCAGATCGAGTAGCAAAAAGGAAAAGAGGAAAAGGTCAGCCTACTGTTCCAGAGTTGGTAGAGCAGATTGCACGAGAAAAGAAAGAGCTCTAGAAGAGTCCTCTGATGATTCTTCAGAAATAATCCAGAGGAGTATGTAGTGTCAAAAAGAACCAAAGCTGGAGAAGAAAACCGAAAAAGAGCTCAGGAGAAAGGTAAAGAGGTGGACAGACCAGTTGTTAGATATCAGATCTGGTTTTGTAGCACTAAGGCTGCAAATAGATGGGAAATTGTCAAGGAGAGGAAGGTGATACAAGAGAAAGTTGTATCTGCCAAAAAGTTTTGAAGTACCAGAAGTTGTATCTGCTATCAAAGGGTCCGGAATGTTAGACACTGTGACAAAACCAAAGGCGTATGATGAGCTTATTGTCAGGGAGTTAGTAGGAAATATTCTGAGCACATTTGGAATGCAAGGGAATTCTGAATTTGGTTTTGTAATGGTAAGGCAGCAGAAGGTACAAATTACTCCTCAACTGATTAATGAATACTTTAATATCTCAGATGGAGTGGAAGATATTGATGAACTGGAACTGAAGGATGTAGTTAAGGAATTGACAGGAGGTACTATTAGAGAATGGAGAGGGAGCACATTGAGGTCCAGGTACCTAACTACTAAATATTCTCTGTTGCATGGTATTTGTTTAAGGAATTGGATCCCTGGGTTGCATAGGACTACCTTGAGCAAGCAAGTAGGTAGATTGGTGTATGCTATAGGCAAAGGAATGAAGATTAACTTTGGACAGTTGGTATTTGATCAGTTGGCTGGACATGCTAAGTCTAACTTGATGAATTATCCAATTGCTTGTCCCTCTATGATCTATGAGATCATTACAACTCAGTGTCCAAGGCTAAAAGATCATGCTGAAAACATGACGGGTGAGCCAAGTTTGTTTGGGACTGACTGGAAGTTGTTTACTGGAAAGCACAAAGTTGATGTTTCTATTCCTGGAGCGGTAAGGGGAGCATTGGAGAAAAACAATATAATTCCTCCAGCTGAAACTGAGAAGGAAGAGTTGACAGGTAGTTTGAGAGCACAAGTTATTCAGAGGCTGAAAATTACTGAACAGAACTGGGTGCAGATTATGAATAAGGCCAAGGCAGAACTAAATCAGACCAGGTTGTTGCTAAGGGAGATTGAGTATCCTGTGGTAGATGTAACTGATGATGAAGAGAATACTGAAGATGAAGAGGAAGTGTCCACATAGACTACCACAGTAGCAGTTCAGGGGGAGTAATAATGTTTGAAGACCCTTGCCAAATTGTGGCAAAAAGGGGGAGAATGCTTGTGTGTGTGGCAGACGTTGACACCACTAAGTTTTTTTTGTTGTTTGAACATTTGAACGTTATGTTTAGTATGATTGTTGTGTTTGTTTTGATAACTGGTGTGAAGTTCTGGAGGTTGTTTGCTTCAGAGTAGCTGAAGCAATATCTAAGGCAGGAATTGTCAACAATCAGAAAAAGATCTGTCAGAAGTTTAGTTTTGCCAACAAATTGCCAAGGGGGAGATTGAGAGTTCAATGGGCAAATGAACTCAGTTTGTTGGCACATTTGTTAGCAAATAGGTCAAGCTGCTGAAGCAACGGATCATAGCTGCTGAAGCAAGAGGAGAAGCAGGAAGCAGGATTATACAGTCTGAATGAGCAGCGACGTTCAGACTACATCGTAATGGCTAAGTCACAATGCCAAAGACGATTAGAATTAGATATTGTTATAATAGAATTCGATCAGGATTAGGAAATTGATTAGAATTAGGAAGTTTCCGAAATTAGGAAATTTCTATATTCTAAAGTTGATTAGAATTAGGAAATCTGAAGTTGATTAGGATTAGTAAGTTTCTATCTTTATGTTTGATAGAACACTATAAATTCAGATGACAAAGAACTGATCGAGGTGTGACTTTCTGATAGAGATTTGAGAGAGCTGAATTATTGAGAAAGTCTACGCACGAGCATAAGGATATTAAGCTAATTGCACGGACAGGTGCGCAGAAGGAGCTTATTGCAATTCGTAGGTGATTCGCTGTCTCCTAGGAGTTGATCTTTGATATACATTCAAGAAGAGTGCAGAGGGTCGTTCACTTGACGAACAAGAGATCAGTGGAGTTCTGATCTGGTGGATAGCTGATAGGTTTCAGTACTCTCGGACTGAGGTTTCCGTGAGTTGTTTCATTAGAGTTCTTTGAGAAAGTCAATTTGGTGTAATTGTACTTGAACTTATTAGTGAAACGTTTCCATCGGGCTTTGGAGTAAGCCCCCCAGACTAAGCCTTAAAGGAGCCGAACTGGGTTAACAAGTCTTGTGTCTTTTACTTTACTGTTAAGTTTAATTACTGTACAAGTTTTGCTTCAGATTGTCTGAAGTAAGTCTGAGACATAATTTCATCCATAGATTCTACGAGTTCACCTACTGAATTCTGTTTGATTGAAATGGATACGGTTTCACTCCTTCCTAATGATGAATCAACAGGCTGAGCAATCTGATTTTCTGACGATTGTTGACTCTGACTGTATCCTAACTTCATTCCAAGAGTGTTAGCCATTCTTTTTAATTGTTCTGACTATCTCTTAGTAGTGGCAACTTGAAAGTGAAACGATTCTTCCATTTTTTCAAAAAGTTCACTGATCTTGATCATTTCTCGATTGATTTCCATTAGAGCCTCAGTATCTTCCGGACTCAAATCATCCTCGATTTCTGCTGGACTTGACTTGACATACATCTCTCGATGAAGAAGCACAATTTGATACGAACCGAGTTGGTTGTACCAGATAAGATGGACATATGAAGGGGTGAGATATTGGAAGAGACTGAGATGAGAAAATAATGTTTATGCATATAGGTGATAACTCATATTTCCTAAATCACAATTCAATCCTTAATGTTTATGCATATTAGAGTATGTAAATAATTCAGGGTGAGGAAGATAAAAAATTGATAATTCATTTCTTCTATTGGAATATGAAAGAACCATTTGATACGAACTCGTATCGGGATAGAAGGAATTAGGGTTTAGAAGTTGGGAAGAATAGATTAGAGAAGAAGTTGAAGTTGAGAAGATTGATATTCATTCATTCATTGTTCATCTCCAGCACATTACATATGAATTATTTATATCATTTGTAATAATATCATATTACATTTATTCTTCTATTGGAATATGTAACACATTGCCTTAATATCTTCACTATCTGCCACCTTTCTTCTTCTTTTTACCACCACCTTTACTCTTCTTTTTCCCACTTTGGGATCCATTTACAGCTTTACCTCCTTTGCTGTTCTTACCTTTGCCGCCATGGCCGTCTTTACGGGAACCATTCTCAGAAGTGCCAACAAATTCTGAATCTTCAGCCGCACTCTTATCAGAATCATCTTTCGCTTCTTCAGCATCTGTTTCATTTTCAGCTTTGTTCTTAATGAGCTCTTCACTATGTATAAGAAGCTCAGCGTCAATGTTAAGGTTCTGATTCTCAACATCAGTGTGCTTGGAAGGTGGGTGTCCATCATTAGCTTCAGCTGGTTTGGTCATCACAGGTGAATCTGGTGCAACAATGAGAGATGCAGACGGTTTAGGCTCTGTAGAAGAATCATTGGCATCAACTGATTGTTCAACTTCATCAGGAAACAATTTTTGGAATATGATTTCTCGAGAATCATCAGCTTTGATAAGAATAGAGTGGCGACTTGACAGCCTAGAACAATCTGCTCCAGTACTCATTACTACCAGCGGATTTTCAATCACTGCCAAAGCTTCAGCTACCAGGTGAACTTTACGCAAATAGGGGGATTTTCTTGCATTTTAGTAATATATCAGTAAAGTCCCTAGGAAGATCCCGAGATACGTAATCTCTGCCTAGTAAACCGAAGAGAACATCAAACTTTTGTGTTTTCAGACAAATCAAGCACATTAAAATCATCAATCTTAAAACAAGCAGCGGATCATCTTCTTCACACAGTTTCGATCTGAGGAACCACATGGTGGTACTTTTCCTATTATCAAGAATATGTTCGACCAGGAACTTCAAGAAATCGAGAGTGCCAACACACTCAGTATTAACACCTTGACACGGTATCTTCTCTTGGATATGAACCATTCCACAAAAGGATGATTTAGTCGTGAAACAAACCACAGGAGGGCATGATGCTAATATTATAAGGCGCTCCATAAAATACAAGAAGCAATCAAGTGACATGTATTCCTGGGCCATAGTCCAGTTAGCCTTGTAACTCCAGGTCAGAGACAATCGGAATAAACAGCTCACGGTCTTGCCTACCGAGTAGGAAGGCTGCTTAACTCCCACCCTCGAAACTGCATAGAGCTTACGAACAACGATCTGCCATGCTGGATATTTAGCAAACTTCTTTATGACTTTGTGATATATACTATTGGTTACTCCAGCAGAGCCAAGAATTATCCTAACAATTCGCCCAATTAGCCCATGAGTCAGTTCCTCTGAAAGCTCCACATCAATAATTTTATCCAGCACTTGCTTACATCGTTCAGTCTCTCGCAAAGCAACTATATTCTTGACCATTGATTTTCTCCAATGAAAAGGATAGGGGAATTTTGTTAATTCATCACTTGCCAGTTTATACATTTTCTGCAGCTTATCAAGGTCAGGAGAATGAGGAACCAAAAATGGTTGCAGAAACGGAGAGTCACAGAGAAATTGAGTAGTCTCGACAATGTGAATAATCGACATGCTGGAACAGAAAGAGGACTTGGAACTCTTCTCCGAGTCCTTGTAAAGTAACTCAAGAACATCTAGCACCCTCTTACCAACAGACATCAGCTCCACGGACCAGTAATGCAAAGTAGCCGCTATTAACGACTGAAATTCGATCGAAACCAGTTCACCCATTTTATTAAAGCCACATTGAGCAACTACTTTGAGCCAATGCATATCAGGGTTGATGAGAATATAGTCTGTATTTTTATCAGTCCCTCGTCGCCAAACCCCCAAGACATTCCAACAGAACTCCTCATAGTCTTCGTTATCACCGTTCTCAAAAAAATCAAGATTTACGAGGCGCTCAAGTATTTTCAACACTGCATCTTTCCAAAAGTTCCAAAAGTAAACCAATGTCTCTGGAGAAGCTTGGTTCTTTGAAATTTTGTCTTCTGAATGTTTGGCCAGATCAGTCACTATTTTATCTTCCATAAAAACTTCGATATATTCAAATGTAAAATGGCATCAAGAATTTTCCTAGCTGTTAATATCTCCCTCTCAAGCTCCCTAGTCGCATAGATTCTTCCATGTACTGATGCATTTCAAGGAGAGTGCACTTCTTGTTTGACAAAATTCCAATGTCAGAGGCAACCGATTCCAAAAGGCTATGCGAATCATTTTTAGCAAAATCTGCAGCCTTTGTTAGAAGTTCATCTTTTTCATTAAAATGCTTCAAAGGCCAGCCGGTACTCTCTGATGTTGAAAAGGAACGGGCCAGCACACACCACAAAATTTGAAGAGATGCTTCTTTGTACTGGCCTGCCTTTGCTAAAATATCAGCTTCAAGCAAAAGGTCACCTCTTTGCCTCACCATTTCAGCAGCTTCCTTAAAATTACCTAACTCTACTTCGATAGACACAAGTTCGTCCATGCAACTTCTAGTTTTCAAAAATATGCGCATCAGCTCAGCAGACTGAAAAGATTTCACAAATTTCATCATGGTTCGGCAGTCCTTAAGATTGTGATAATGGCTTGCGCAATCCTCCAAAAATATCTGCTCCATTTCATCAATCTCAATACTTCTTCCGACACTTTCATTATCCTTGTCTGCATGCTGTTTCCAGTACTGTATATACTGCAATCCCATGTCAAAGAGTTTTACTTGGGTACAGACTTCCAAACATTGCGAGAAGAATTTGCCTTTCGCATAGACTTCTGCAGCGAGATCAAAACATCCAGCTCGGTAAAAACAGTCCCAGCAAGTTCCCAACTTGGATTCCTCACAGCTTTCTAGATAAAGTTTGCCTGCAATGACATCAATTATATGTTATAGGTTAGAAAAAGAGTCACGATAAAATATAAGAGAAAAGGAACTCATACAGTTATACCTGCTTTTTCAAATTCCTCCAAATCAAAATAGCATTCACTGCTCTATCAGCTTTTCTAATCGCAAGAAACATTTCTGCAGCTTCTTTCAGAACATACGTGCCATTTCTGGATATAAAATCCGCCTTAAGTCTGCATCAGCTCTCAAACCAGCAGCCTTTGAAAATTTCCCCCAGTACTCATCACCAGCTCTTTCAAAGCACATTGTTGCCATCTCGTAGTTTTTTTCAGTGAGGAGCTGAAATATAAAAACATTAGACACAATGTAATTAGCATTAAAAGTAAAAATTCAGTCGAGAAAAAAACTAGCAGTGGATTGAATTGATGAAATAAAACCTTAAAGCCTCTCGACTTCCACTCTTCAGGGTGCTAGTAACTTGGATTGCTTGCGCAAGGACTCATCCAAAACTCTAACTTGAACAAAGCACTGTTTTTTCCAGTAATCAAAATTGGCTCTGAGAAGTCTTCAAATATTCTCACAAATCCACAATCGTTGTCTTTGTACGAGTAATTGCAACATATAGCTGTTTAAGTTCAGAACACATGAGACTGTGTTTTGCCTCGTTGAAGCAAGGAAAGGCTACATGAGAATCTGCGTCAAGCAAATTTTGCTCCTTCATATATTCATATACAACTCTCCATTGATTTTTGAGAGGAGAGGACGCAAAGAAGTTGTACAACAGCACATCCTGCAAATTGCGGACTCATTTATTTTGCACCAGTTGATAGTGATCTGGAATTTAAATAAATAAATAAATAAAAACAGAATACGAGGCAATAATTCTTGGACGCACCTCAAATTCTAAACCTTTACATTCAACTATGGTCAGCACAAGGGCCTGTTTTCCAACATACTCGGATATTTCTTGTCTGACATTATCATCCCTAACAAGAATAACTTGATCAGCCCCGAAGCCAGTTATTTTTCCGCTTGTACTGCGGCTGCGACCAAATATACTTATTAAGGCATTTTCATTCTGACCAGTTTCGAGTAAAATAGGAGCTTCACCATAAATCAGACTTGTCTCAGGATGCAGGACGTCAATTGACTGGGGAAAGAAACGGAAAATAAGGTCAACAACACTTTGAGCCAATTTAAGTACCCCAGCATGAGTACGGAAGTTTTGGCGCAGTTGGAAAACTTCTGACATCCGTCCCTTCTTTTTCACTCCTTCAGTTGGTGAAATATGAAAAAATTCCTCATAAAACAATGATCTAATATCCTGGAACCTAAAGTCAACACCTCTTGCAATTGTTTGCGCTGTATCACCCGAAAAAACAAATCCGTCGTGAACATTTTGGCATATATATTTGAAAAGAGAGATTTGTCTCATAGTTAAGTCTTGCACTTCATCGATGTAAACAAAATCCATTTGATCGCCAATATATCTCTCACATAGGAATCGCAGGTGCAGATCATTGACCAAATCAGCCAAATCGAAATGATCATTTCCCCTCTTCATTTTTTCATATTGTTGAAAGATCTCATATATCATTTCCCTTTTTTTCTTGCCTACAGTCGACGCCCTACCATCTGATAGTTGGAGATACTCCTCAAGAGAGAGTTTCCCATCTCGTGCATGCATACCACCTTTGATATGGGACATTATTTCTGTGTAGACCCTTGACGAATCCAACTTCTTTTTCATCTGATCATCGAAATGGGGCCAGTAGGCCAAACAAAACAGGTCATAGGTAACCTGATTCATTCTAATAAATGTCTGCACTGCATTTGACCTTAAGTTTCCTGTTTTGCCTTGAGAAAAATTCCGCACTGCAGGAAACCTTTCAAAGTAGGAGTTACCTATGGTTCCATCAAGCATAAGCAAGAGTTTTAAGAAGGTAATAACAAGTGGATATTCTGTTGTTGGAACATTGACAAAAGCATCTGGGATGCCCTTGAATAAAGTAGTGTCATCGGGATAATCCACAGATTGTCTTTCTAAATTAATTCCAACAGCTGCAAAGCTGCAAAACATTACAACAAAGTAAAACAAAATCATACAAGCACTCAAATATGGTCGATAACTATTTTGAAAAAAACAGAATGAGAATGCAGACGTACCTTTTCAAATGTGATACATGCTGCTTGACTGCAAAACATAGCTTAGGACTCACTGTTACAAATAGCTGTCGCAGCACAGGAGCCTGAGTAGCCTCTGTGGAATCATCCTTGTTGATAGCTGCTGCTACTAGAGTCTTTCCATTAATTTCTTTTGTAACAAGGTGATGCTGTTGCTCCTTCAGAGATAACTTCAAAGTCAAGACAGTTGTTTTCCCAGTCCCGGATCTTCCAAGTATGAACGTGCTTTTATCGAAGAGAATAATCTCGCGTTCTTCATTTGAAACTTCAAATGGGAGATCCAGTTCTCTACTATCTTCCGAGAGTAATATGTTAACTACATCCGGGGATAATGGATAAAATTTCATCAAGAGTAGACTCTCATTGACCTTTGAGTTCTCAACATAATCACTATCTTCGGATGTGTCTACACCCAACTCATTTCCAATCTCACTGTTAATCTTGAATTTAATTAAATCAAAAGCCGTCGACCAGGTTTTAGGTACCTCTAAGTCCCTACATACAATCAACCAAAGACTCGAAGAGATGAGGCCAAAAGTAAGTAAAATCTGCCTCTCCAAAAAAGAAAAAGAAACTTACCCTTCGAGACACTTTTCTTTGCAGTGGTTGACATAATCTTCAGTATACCTAGAAAATATGCGGTGAAGGCGCTTAACTAGTTTTGGAATTTCTTCAGGAGGTAATATGTTCCAAATTTTTAAAACTTGGAGATAATGAGATTCCTTGATCACGTCAACAGTGTAGATCACAAAACGATTTTCAACCTTGAACTGTTTCACAATTTGTGATGATGTTGCACAGACTATGTCAATGTTCAATTTCTTTGGCCGCCATCCGCCAGCAAGTCTTAGCAAAACATTCATGACTGTCTTTTTAATCCTTTTTGATGAGAGACTCTTAAACGATTTCTTGAAATCATCACTGAATAAAACCTGAATACATCCAGTAGCAGAGACAATTATTAGTCAGCTAAAATAGTCAAATAATCAAGACCGAAAGCACAAAGATGGTAAGATAAATACCTTCCACCGCGCTTTCTTGAAAAGAACACTATCTGCATTTAGCAAATCATCAAATTGATTAAGCTCTTTTTTGACATCCAATATGGTTTTGGCCAAATCCACATCGTCATCAGCATTAAAAAAACAGTTCCGTTTCTTTGCATCATGAACTATATCCGCCCAAATAGAAGCGCTTCTGGAGAGTGTCCTTTCATTTCCTAATATCCACAAACAATGTCTGCATTGAAATCAGCATAAACATCAGGTCTAACAGAAAACCTACTAAGTATGAATGTAACGTTACTTATGCAAACAAACTTATTTCCGTACCTTGCTCTTGTTAAGGCTACATTAGTTCTCTGAATGCTTGAAATAAATCCGACTGATCCACTGAAATTAGACCGTACAGTTGACACAATCACAATGTCTTCCTCTCCCCCCTGAAACCCTTCAACAGACTTCACCTTAATCTCAAAGCCATCTATGTTTTCATATCTAATGCCAAGTTTCTCTTGTATCGCCACAACTTGGGCGGCGTATGGCGATATAACTCCAACGCTAAGCTTCTTGTTCGAAGAACTCCATGCTGCGCACACAAACAGGAACATAAGTCTATTTCAGTGTTTGCCCACACATACTCTATTACTTAATAAATGGCTGCGTCATACTAAAAAAGTCCATTAGATATATTGATACCTTTGTGTAGATTATGTAAAATTTTGACAACAGCAGCAACCTCTACTAAATTCCTTCGACTTTGGCCAAAGTCATCAAGCTCATCTTTTGCACCGAAAATGTTTATGAATGAATACGAACCATACATTGCACCTGTAAGGTAATGCTTCTGGTACCTTTTAGTCTTCACGACAGAAGCATCTGTGATTGCACTATAGTAAAAATTTGAATTTGGAAAGTAACTGATGCTTGGGTGCATCCTATACTGAGTGTTCAATAAATACTTTGGGTACCCGATGTACTTAATCTCTCAAATAAACTTTTACCAAAACCGGCTTTTCTGGAAATCTGCAACAAAAAGTTTATGACAAATATTAACCTCGTGAGAGGATCGTAATACTGAAAGTGAAACTTATCCTGCTCATCCAAATATGAACACTACTTACAGTACTAAAAACAGAGGCTGGTAGTTGTCGTTCATCCCCGATGAGAACAACATGTGCAATGCCTGGAAGTTGTAATGGAATTGTTGATTCACACTCTTTTAATTGAGCTGCTTCATCAATGACCAGTATACTCATAGGCTTCATTTGGACTCTATAAAGCTTATAGGAACTGGCAACTGTGCAGAATACTATTGACGCCATCTTAAAGCAGAAATCAGATATGGCATAGCTGCTTATTACATTTGGAAAATGTAATTCCTTGAGAGAAGATTGAAGCACTCTCAGCTCGCATATGCATTCAATCCGTTTTGTGACTAAAAAGGCCAAATGGTCATCTGCCTGCGGAGAATTGGCTGACTGCTCTTGAGAGAAAATGTTCCTCAAATTGTCATGAGTCAAACCCTTCAAAAGCAAATTATCCAAACAGTTAAGTGACCTGATTAGCGAAACCATCTTCTGGAAGTTACCTTCTCCGATGTAGCTCTTAGACACGTGTGTGCACAGGATACGCAAGCATTTTGTCAGATTAGCAGCTACAGAACTGAATTGGTCTTTTGTGAAGTCTGCAAATGATTTGCATTTCAAGCTCTCCTCAACATTATTTTTGCTCAATGTTCTTTTCTTTTTCTCTGTATTTTTCACATAAACATCATACTTTGAAGAGCAATTTTCAAGAAAATCAATCACGGTGGTAAAACAGTATCTCCAACCAGCCATCGGCCCAAAGCACTTGGCAAGTTCCTTGACGCGATGCTCCAAATAAATTTCTTGCACTTCGCAGCCAACTATAAGCCTGTCATTGTTTCCAAATAATAGAATATCTCCCAGAGGATAAATCCCGACTTCAGGTCCATAGCTACCTTCACCAGAGTCTTTAACGATACTTACTGTCCGAGATGCTAATTCTGTAACAGCCACATTTGTTGGCGCACAAGACAGAATTTTGCCATTCATTCTAAGCAGTGTAGCCAACAATATAGCCACGGTTTTCGTCTTACCTGTCCCTGGGGGACCCCAAATGAGGTCCACGCTAGGCTGATGACAACACTTCATCTTACGTAGACATGCCAAAATTGCGTCGGTTTGCGAATCATTCATATGAGAAGATGAGAAGCTATGATGCTCATAATTCAGTTCCTCGTCAACGTTGCAAGAACACAAATCGCAGAACATTGTTTCCTACAAAAAGTGTCCAAGAAAAACACTGGCTAACATAAATAAAATGATTTAAAATAGTCTGATAAAACCCACAGGATTAGAACTTACCATAGTATCAGAAGATAGGACCTTATTGATAACTTGCAGGTTGCCGAACAAGGTGAAGTGCATTCCATATTCTTTTCTCAGTAGTGACATTCATCAGAAAGACAACAGACATTGACTTCCAGCTCTCCCCATTAGACATCATATCCTTTTGACGCCTTGACTTTAAAATAAGCAGATATGTCATCTTCTATATCATCCTCACCATCTTCGATTTTAACAACTAATGCATAGGCCCATGAGTTACCCAATAATCGCAAATCAGAAGCTGCTTCTAGCTTCTTATTAGACATAATAAGAACATCCCCTGGCAATATCTTGTAAGGTTCCTTGCCATGTCCAAACCTATTCCTCCAATAATCCACCGGATATCATAATGAAGTGTCCCACGTGATATTGCTTCGTCAAAAGCTATTACATTTGCATATGGAGCAGAAGATAAAACTTCCAAACTAGATTGAAGCGCAGTTCGTGTTTCTTCACGTAGAGGATTCTTATATGCACCAAAGTACTCTTCCACAGATTTAAACTTATTAGGAATTTCTAGTACCTATAAAATTGTGCAATCCAAAAATAAAATCTAAAAACATGATCAAAAGAGGTAGCAGTTGAATCAGCTACTTCAGCCAAGAACTGGATACTAAAACAGACCTTGTTACTGTAGAGCTCCTCATTGAACACATCATCAACAGTCCATGAAAATACATAATCAATGAACCCAGCATCCTCAACCCTCTGCTTCATCTTTAAATCCCTATGCTTCTCCATCTCTTACCCTCAACCTCAAGCACCAAAAACCCTTAATCCCTATAAAAAAAAAACGTTGAAAGATTAAAACTTGGGGTTCCTTCAGTTGAAAGAAAACCACAAAAAAGCAAAACCCCAGATTCCGTCCGTACAAATACTACCTTTACCCACTCAAAGGTGACACCTTTTTCCGGTTGATGACTCGATTATGTGATCAGATCACTTTTCAACGCACTGATGAAAACCCACATACTCATACGAGCAAGAGACCCATAAGACTGTAAAAATTGCTCCTTTTTCACTATACTAAAATCCTAGAGGTCGCCTTTAACTTTGAACTGCTAACTGTACCCACCTTTAAAAATATTGATTTTTATGGACTGTCGATTGAATTTTTTTTGTTAGAAGGGCAAAAGTACAATTCGATGACTTAAAAAGTTAAATAGAAATTTAGTCTGACTCAGAATTGTCAAAACATAAGAAAATGAAACTATAGGACTAGACCCAATCATTTGCCTCGGTACGTACAAGAATGTGGAAAAAAATTGACAGAACTTTGAGCAAATGAGCACATAACTGACGACCAATCTGATATACAAAACTTCCAAGATTTCTGTGATAATAACTGATGAAACCATTGATCTTTAAAAATATAACCTCAGAAGTTGATCCATCTTGGTCCAACTGTGTAAGCTTGATCCAGAAAGAACCAGCTTAAAAAGGAGCATCACTCAAGTCGAAACAAACCCAAAATCCAATTAAACTATCAGGATACATGAGCAAAAGAGTCAATCAACCAGAGATATGAAAAAGCCGCTCACCCTACGAGAGAGGTTTCAATCTCTAATTTTTGAGAGTCCAAACAATCAACACCATCAACAAACTCATCTTCATCGAACTCAACAACACCATGACTACAACACCATGACTACAACTACAACAAATTCATCTTCATCACAATGCCACACAAAAACTAACAATTTATCACATCACCATATAATTCCCTGAACAAGAATCCTAACAACATATATCTTGATGGAAAACCAAATCAAGATAAGAGTAAGATGAGGGAGGGGATGATGGAAGGAAAGGACGTTGGGAGGCGGTGCAAAGGTTTTGAGGCGGTGAAGTTGAGAGGTTTTGAGGCGGTGAAGTTGAGGCGGTACATAGCTATATTGTTGCTGGACTGTCGATTGGACTTGATGTTAGAAAATGTGCGCACATTTGGACTCGAAATTGAACAGAAAAGACAAAATTAATGATACAACTTCTCTACTAAGTAAACACAAATACATTACATATTTGAATAAAAGTTACTACAGTATAAGCATGATAAGGTGTCGTCTGGACAATTTTAAGGAGAGCCTCTGTTCAGTCTGTTGTGGCTCCCAGTTGTCATATCAGATTAAAGTCTGCAGACCCACTACACACCACGTTGACTCATTGACCTAACTGTTATTTATAGAGTTGGGTTCATTTAAGATCCACTTAAAATTTTAAAAATTAGAGATTCAAAATCTCACCATCCAATTTGATCATTTGCACAAATGTAAATGCAACTGTTGGATGGAGCCTCTGGGTCGCAAGAGAACTACACCCTTACTTATAACTTATTATAAATAAATGGAAGGACTAAGAGCATCTTCAATGGGTTATATAAATAAGACTATTAGCTAAAAAATGATTAGGTGACATTATAAATAGAGAATTCATATACATATGTCACCCTCCAATGCACTACTCTAGTTAGCTAAAATTATACATAATCATCTTCTCACTCATCAAATTTACTACTCATCCAATCATTCTCTATAACTATTATGCCTAAATTATACATATTTCTAACAAAATGCATACACATTTACATAATCTCATTGGAGCTCAATGCATATTTAATCATTCAAATTATACATAATTAATATAATAATATTTTTTACATATTCACTTTAGCTATCTTCATTGGAGATTCTCTAAGGATGTCTCAACCAAAGTCAATAACATTTACCTGAAACTCAAATGTTAAAAAGAGCTGCTGAGTTGATGTAAGGCTCCACAGTTGAGTTCATGCTAGAGTATTGCAGTTTTGGTAGTGTGTGTGAATGAGAGGTTTTTTAAGTCATAAAAGCAGAAGAAGTTTGAGATTACCAATGATGATGACAAGAAAGAGCTTTTGAATTATGGTGCATGGGAAAATGAAAGGTTTGTGCTTTGGATAACTCTTGTTTTTTTTTTAACTCTTGTTGGATACTGTTTGGTTACAATTTTGTGCATTACTAAAAACATATTAATGCATATCCTAAGACGAAGTGGGGTTGGCCTAGTGGTTAGGCACCTACTACCTGTGCCAATAGGTCTCGAGTTCGAGTCATGGGGTAGGAGTGAATTCCGATAATCCCTTTTTTTTAAAAAAAATGCATATGCAAAGATTTGCAGTTCAATAAATTGTAGTTGGATCAAAAGGGCATGTTTGTTTCGTGGTTAATTATGTAGTTAACTCAACCGTTTCACTCCGTATGGTCTCATCGGACTCAGATGGATTGATATAAGAGTTTTAAGGTGTAGAAAATATCGATTTTGTGAACTTCTTCCATTAACGGAGTACCATCATGATTCATGATTATACATCTACGTCTATACAAAAGTTGCATGTAATGGTGCACCATCTTTATAAGTCGGTGTAGGAATTATTTTCGTAGGTATAGATATTTGACGTGACGTGATTAACTTCATCCCAACATTCAAAATGTATGAACGTTTTTTTCTATTTTGCGGCGTATATATTTTGAGCTTTTCGTACCAATCAATTTAAATAAAATAAATTAGACTTGACATTAAAATCGATTAAAATTAGGGTGAAGAAGCTAAATAAATAATTTATCTCATCGGGCTGGATAATTTTCCGTAGGGTGAATTACAATCGAGTACTCGACTGATTAATATGGGCCGTCAAATTCTGTGATAAAGCCCACTTCAAAGTTCAAAATTCATTTCTATTATTCATTTTATTTTTTAAACAAATTATAAAGTTTTTTGAAAACAATAAAGCATGGAAAATGCTGAAGGCACCGAATCCCGGGTGTACAGAGTTGTTAAAGACGATATTACCCATCCATTTATGTCATCATTTTTGAATCGACAAAGACTATATAGAATCTTCACTCTGTCATCATAACACACCAATATTAACATAAATGTAGGGAAATTGAATTTGGTATGTAACACCCCCAAATTATATTAGACTTTAAAAGGGCATTACATCGGCCGCACGTTCCCTGAAACACATTCGGAACGTATGTAGCCTCTGACTATAGCATATTTACCGAAATTCCTCCAGTTTATGAAATGACATATAATTACAAATCTCATTTAAATTCTCATATTGCTGTCAACAAAATGAAATAACATGAACTAACGCCCTCACATACACATAATTGTACAAGCATATAGATTCGCCAAACATTCATACCTGAAAAAAATATTTATCGATGGGGTGAGTCAACAACTCAGTAAGTAAGACAGATCCAAATTAATTAAGAATTGACAGAGCAATGCACAAGACACGAATAAAAGTTTCAGAAGGTTACATACGAGTCAGCAAGACATCCATAGACAAATGATGGAACGAAGCACACAAAATCGTTAGCACGGAACAGAGTTTAGCGATCCGGAATAGAACTCAAAGATCCAACATAAAATGATTCAGAACAGAACGATCCAGTTGCACAATCACAAGTCGGGACGTCACACCAATTCACACACACATACATCATGCTTCACCCCATGGAAGGCATCACACCAACTACGCCTCATGGTTCGCCCCATGGAGGACATCACACCAACTACTCATCATACTTCGCCCCATGGAGGGCATCACACCAACTACGACTCATGCTTCGCCCATGGAAGGCATCACACCTATCATCATGCTTCGCCCCATGGAGGGCATCACACCTATCATCATGTTTCGCCCCATGGAGGGCATCATACCAAATCACACCACCTCACATCACATCATATCACACAAGTGGATCACGAATTTTTGAAAGGAACACACAAACGACAGATATGACGAAATGAAGAGAAACGAAACAGAATATGAGAGATTGAGCATAACAAAATATAAGAATAACATGCTGATAACCAAACATGTCACAATTTAAAAGAAGATCGGAAACTAACCAGAATGGGTCCATATTACTTACATTAAGTTCCATCAACAATCCTCTCACAATCTTAGACGATCATATTAGAAAGATCCTACAAATATTTCAAATCGCATTCTTGAAATGTTAACATAGCATACAAACAGACAATAAATTGTGACACAAATTCCACTCGCATACAAAAATATGTTATCATCAAGTTAAGTTGTTAATTATACATTATGCACGTTCTGAGATCAATTCAATCTCAATACGATATCATTGAATGTCACTTAATCTAAACAATCAATCATAATATCAAAAGCCTTATTAATTCAAATAATTACCACTAGACAATCACACCTTTAATTCCTAATTTATGTGTCATACTTTGGATGAGTGTATCGTTATATTCAGGATTACATTAAATGGTGAATTTATATGGTTCAAACACATATTAATGTAGAGTATAGCACATTTTAAAGGACTCAGTTTGAATAATCAAAAGTCAAGTTACACTCATTTGAACTCCCTTAACAACAACGCTCCACCTTCTCTCCTCCACTGTTGACAGCTTCTTCCCTCTCTCACCCTTCTGGGGTGGAGCAAGAAGTCCATCCTCATGTAGTGATGGATCTTCTTCTCTACCCCTAGGAGATCTTGAACTTTCTTTTGAGGTTTCACCATATCAGATCTTGAACTTCCTTTTCCTATTTCCTTTCCTCTTTTAGGGTCCTCCCTAAAGCGTTTGTCCTAGTTTTATTACTAGCCTTTTCTCCATGCCTTGAGTTCGTTTGACTCGAGTTCGTCGTGGTTTTTCCACTGCCTTGAGGGAATTTGTCGAAGGGAGGTGTGGTGGCTGTGTCTTGAGTGGCGGCTGTCTGGCGGATCTGGTTGTTCGGTGCGCAGAGCGTGGACTGCAGCTCGGGTCGTCCGGTGCGCGGATTTGGTCGTCCGCTTCGCGGATTTGGCGGATTTGGCGGATCTGGTGGATCTGGTTGTCCGGTGCGTGGATCTGGTCGTCCGGTGGCGGATCTGGTCGTCCGGGGTGTGGATCTGGTCTCTGGTGTGCGGAGGTTGAGGTCAGCTTGGCCTAGTCTGTTCTTCGAGTCCAGCTAGGGTTGTGGGCCTCATTTCTTTGACCATTCTCCCATTGTCAGAGGTTATTCCAGCTTTATGGTTGCTGTGTTCTTGTTTTGAGCTTGGTTTTCTTTATGGCTCGTGGTGGTTGGGTGCCGTTTGGCCTGCGCTTTATCTCGATTTTTATGTACTTGACTTTGAATGATGTAATGTCTTGTACGAGGTTGTAATCCCACCTTATCAAAAAAAAAGAACTCCCTTAACAACTATATCATTGTTACATTTTTCTGCAGGTTTTTCAGATTATAAAACAAACATTAAAATTCAATATCTTAATATCTAGAACGGGTATGATGATGAGTTATGAACCGTTACATAGCTTATTCTGTCTAGACATAATAAAATCAAGAATCATCCTGATTGAACATACACAACATTAGTTTCATCAATTTTAAATTACATCCGACGACATGATCGAAAAACAGGATTCATATCACAACTTCAAATTCAATTTCTGAACAACCCAAGAACCACAAAAATATGAATTATATACTCCCATAAACTTTAGTTCGATTAGAACACCATACAATTAGAATCATTCAATTTGAAAACTATGAACATACGTTATAACGAATTTAAAATCAGTCGACTGATCTGAATTTTTATAAAGTCACACACACGAGGTAACTCTTAACATAAAACATACCTAACCGAATTGAGCCTCCTCAAATAATTATGTATGATGGAACTTCCTATCCTTCCATGAACAACAAGATTAATTTTCAACACTTCCAAAATGATTATATTACTCATGTAACTTGAATTTGTGGAGTTGAAGAGAATGAGACACATGCAAAGAAGAAATAATAATTTCTATAATGAAGTAAATTAAAACTCTATACTTCCAAAACTTTTCACTAGACACTCATAATAAATTCCTTCGTATCCTTAATATTTATTTATTTATTTAATAAATTTCAATAAAGTTGGGTTATTACATGGTATGACAAAGAAACTTGGAAATTTTGCAGCAGAGTACAACATAACATAGACTCAATTTTATATCAGCATGAGACACAGCCGTGGTACCTGATGGCTGAGGTTACATAAGCCGTCTTCCAGAAAATAAGCATGATAATTTACACCGTAAAGCAGTTGCATTTCCTTAATATCTTCAGTATCTGCCAAGTGCCAACAAGTTCTGAATCTTCAGCCGCACTCTTATCAGAATCATCTTTCGCTTCTTCAGCATCTGCATGCATCTGCATCTGCATCTGTTTCATTTTCAGTTTTGTACTCTTCACCATGTTTAACAAGCTCAGCGTCAATGTTAAGGTTTGGATTTTCAACATCAATGTGCGTGGAAGGTGGGTGTCCATCATTAGCTTCAGCTGGTTTGATCATCACATGTGAATCTGGTGCAAAAGTGAGAGATGCAGACGGTTTAGGCTCCGTTGGAGAATCGTTGGCATCAACTGATTGTTCAACTTCATCAGGAAACAATTTTTGGAATATGATATCTCGAGAATCATCAGCTTTGATAAGAATAGAGTGGCGACTTGACAGCCTAGAACAATCCCCTCCAGTACTCATTACTACCAGCGGATTTTCAATCACTGCCAAGGCTTTAGCTATCAGGTGAACTTTACCCAAATAGGGGGATTTCTTGCATTTTAGTAATATATCAGTAAAGTCCCGAGGAAGATCCCGAGATATGTAATCTCTGCCCAGTAAACTGAAAAGAACATCAAACTTTTGGGTTTTCAGACAAATCAAGCACATTAAGATCATCAATCTTAAAACAAGCAGTGGATACTCATCTGCGCACAATGACAATTTCGATCTTAAGAACCATATGTTGGTACTTGTCTCATTATCAAGAAAACGTTCGACCAGGATTTTTAAGAAATCAAGGGTGCCAACACATTCTGTACTAACACCAGGACACATTGTCTTCTCTTTGGATATGAACCATTCCACAAAGGATGATTTAGTTGTGAAACAGACCAAAGGAGGGCATGCTGCCATTATGATAAGGCGCTCCATAAAATACAAGAAGCAATCAGGTGACAACCGTGACATGTAGTCCGGCATCGAAATCCAGTTATCATTGAAAGTACTGGCCAGAGACACTTGGAAACTATTGATCACGGTCATGTCTAAGGTGTACGAAGGCTGCTCAACTCCCACCTCCGAGATTTCATAAAGCTTATAAACAAAGATCTGCCATGGATTTTCAGCAAACTTCATTATGACTTTGTAATATATACCATCGGTTACTCCAGCAGAGCCAAGAAGTATCTGAACAATTTGCCCAATGAGCCCATGAGTCAGTTCACCTGAAGCTGAAAGCTTCACATCAATAATTTCTTCCAACACTTGCTGACATCGTTCAGTCTCTCTTAAAGCAACTAAATTCTTGACCATTGATTTTCTCCAATGAAAAGGATAGAGGAACTTTGTTAATTCATCACTTGCCAGATTATACATTTTCTGCAGCTTATCAAGGTCAGGAGAATGAGGATCCAAAAACTGTTGCAGAAACGGAGAGTCACGGAGAAATTGAGTAATCTCGACAATGTGAATAATCGACATGCTGGAACAGAAAGAGGACATGGAACTCTTCTCCGAGTCCTTGTAAAGTAACTCAAGAATTTCTAGCACCCTCTTACCAACAGACAGCAGCTCCACGGACCAGTAATGCATAGCAGCATCCATCAACAACTCAAATTCGATCGAAACCAGTTCACCAATTTTTTGAAAGCCATATTGAGCCACTACTTTTAGCCAATGCATATCAGGGTTGATGAGAATATAGTCTGTATTTTTATCAGTCCCTTGTCGCCAAACCCCCAAGACATTCCAACAGAACTCCTCGTAGTCTTTGTAATCACCGCTCTCCTTAAAATACTGAATATTTATGATGCGCTGAAGTATTTTCAACACTGCATCTTTCCAAAAGTTCCAAAAGTAAACTAATGTCTCTGGAGAAGCTTGGTTCTTTGAAATTTTGTCTTCAGAATGTTTGGCCAGATCAGTCACTATTTTATCTTCCCATAAAAACTTCGATACATTCAAATGTAAAATGGCATCAAGAATTTTCCTAGCTGCTAATATCTCCCCTCTCAAGCTCCCTAGTCGCATAGATTCTTCCAAGTACTGATGCATTTCAAGGAGAGTGCACTTCTTGTTTGACAAAATTCCAATGTCAGAGGCAACTGATTCCAAAAGGATATCTGAATCTTTTTTGGCAAAATCCGCAGCCTTTGCAAGAAGTTCATCTTTTCCATCAAATTGCTTCAAAGGCCAGCCAGTACTCTCTGATGTTGAGAAGGAACTGGCCAGCACATACCACAAAATTTGAAGTGATGCTTCTTTGTACTGGCCTGCCTTTGCTAAAATATCAGCCTCAAGCAAAAGGTCACCTTTTTGCCTCACCATTTTATCATCTTCATTAAAATTACCTAACTCTACTTCGAAAGACTTGAGTTCGTCAATGCAACTTCTAGTTTTCAAGAATGTACGCATCAACTCCGTGGACTGAAAAGATTTCACAAATTTCATCATGGTTCGGCTGTCCTTAAGATTGTGATAATGGCTTGCGCAATCCTCTAAAAATATCTGCTCCATTTCATCAATCTCAATACTTCTTCCGACACTTTCAATATCCTTGTCTGCATGCTGTTTCCAGTATTGTATATACTGCAATCCCATGTCAAAGAGTTTTACTTGGGTACAGACTTTCAAACATTGCGAGAAGAATTTGCCTTTGGCATAGACTTCTGCAGCGAGATCAAAACATCCAGCTCGGTAAAAACAGTCCCCAGCAAGTTCCAACTTGGATTCCTCACAGCTTTCTAGATAAAGTTTGCCTGCAATGATATCAATTATATGTTATAGGTAGAAAAAGAGTCACGATAAAATATAAGAGAAAGGAACTCATACAGTTATACCTGCTTTTTCAAATTCCTCCAAGTCAAAATAGCATTCAGCTGCTCTATCAGCTTTTCTAATCGCATGAAAAATTTCTGCAGCCTCTTTCAGAATACTACGTGCCATTTCTGGATGTGAAATCCGCCTTAAGTCTGCATCAGCTCTCAGACCAGCTGCCTTTGAAAATTTCCCC
This sequence comes from Sedum album, assembly GCA_006409495.1. NCBI lineage: Eukaryota > Viridiplantae > Streptophyta > Magnoliopsida > Saxifragales > Crassulaceae > Sedum > Sedum album. The sequence continues at coordinate 31,626 of QZGG01002212.1, forward strand.
CAGTACTCATCACCAGCTCTTTCAAAGCACATTGTTGCCATCTCGTAGTTTTTTTCAGTGAGGAGCTGAAATTTAAAAACATTGGACACAATGTAATTAGCATTAAAAGTAAAAATTCAGTCGAGAAAAAAACTAGCAAGTGGATTGAATTAATGAAATAAAACCTTAAAGCCTCTCGACTTCCACTCTTCAGGGGTGCTAGTAACTTGCATTGCTTGCGCAAGGGACTCATCCAAAACTCTAACTTGTACAAAGCACTGTTTTTTCCAGTAATCAAACATTGGCTTGAGAAGTCTTCAATATTCTCACAAATCCACAATCGTTGTCTTGTACGAGTAATTGCAACATATAGCTGTTTAAGTTCAGAACACATGAGACTGTGTTTTGCCTCGTTGAAGCAAGGAAAGGCTACATGAGAATCTGCGTCAAGCAAATTTTGCTCCTTCATATATTCATATACAACTCTCCATTGATTTTTGAGAGGAGAGGACGCAAAGAAGTTGTACAACAGCACATCCTGCAAATTGCGGAGAACTCATTTATTTTGCACCAGTTAATAGTGATCTGGAATTTAAAAAATAAGTAAAAACAGAATACGAGGCAATAATTCTTGGACACACCTCAAATTCTAAACCTTTACATTCAACTATGGTCAGCACAAGGGCCTGTTTTCCAACATACTCGGATATTTCTTGTCTGACATTATCATCCCTAACAAGAATAACTTGATCAGCCCCGAAGCCAGTTATTTTTCCGCTTGTACTGCGGCTGTGACCAAATATACTTATTAAGGCATTTTCATTCTGACCAGATTCAAGTAAAATAGGAGCTTCACCATAAATCAGACTTGTCTCAGGATGCAGGACGTCAATTGACTGGGGAAAGAAACGGAAAATAAGGTCAACAACACTTTGAGCCAATTTAAGAACCCCAGCATGAGTACGGAAGTTCTGGCGCAGTTGGAAAACTTCTGACATCCGTCCCTTCTTTTTCACTCCATCAGTTGGTGAAATATGAAAAAATTCCTCATAAAACAATGATCTAATATCCTGGAACCTAAAGTCAACACCTCTTGCAATTGTTTGCGCTGTATCACCCGAAAAAACAAATCCGTCGTCAACATTTTGGCATATATATTTGAAAAGAGAGATTTGTCTCATAGTTAAGTCTTGCACTTCATCGATGTAAACAAAATCCATTTGATCGCCAATATATCTCTCACATAGGAATCGCAGGTGCAGATCATTGACAAAATCAGCCAAATCGAAATGATCATTTCCCCTTCATTTTTTCATACTGTTGAAATATCTCATATATCATTTCCCTTTTTTTCTTGCCTACAGTCGACGCCCTACCATCTGATAGTTGGATATACTCCTCAAGAGAGAGTTTCCCATCTCGTGCATGCAGACCACCTTTGATATGGGACATTATCTCTGTGTAGACCCTTGACGAATCCAACTTCTTTTTCATCTGACCATCGAAATGGGGCCAGTAGGCCAAACAAAACAGGTCATAAGTAACCTGATGCATTCTAATAAAAGTCTGCACTGCATTTGACCTTATGTTTCCTGTTTTGCCTTGAGATAAATTACGCACTGCAGGAAACCTTTCAAAGTAGGAGTTACCTATGGTGCCATCAAGCATAAGCAAGAGTTTTAAGAAGGTAATAACAAGTGGATATTCTGTTGTTGGAACATTGACAAAAGCATCTGGGATGCCCTTGAATAAAGTAGTGTCATCGGGATAATCCACATCAATAGATTGTCTATCTTCTAAATTTATTCCAACAGATGCAAAGCTGCACAAACATTACAACAATATAAAACAAAATCATACCAGCACTCAAATATGGTCGATAACTAATTTGAAAAAAACAGAATGAGAATGCAGACGTACCTTTTCAAATGTGATACATGCTGCTTGACTGCAAAACATAGCTTAGGACTCACTGTTACAAATAGCTGTCGCAGCACAGGAGCCTGAGTATCCTCTGTGGAATCATCCTTATTGATAGCTGCTGCTACTAGAGTCTTTCCATTAATTTCTTTTGTAACAAGGTGATGCTGTTGCTCCTTCTGAAATAACTTCAAAATCAAGACAGTTGTTTTCCCAGTCCCGGATCTTCCAAGTATGAACGTGCTTTTATCGAAGAGAATAATCTCGCGTTCTTCATTTGAAACTTCAAATGGGAGATCCAGTTCTCTACTATCTTCCGAGAGTAATATGTTAACTACATCCGGGGATAATGGATAAAATTTCATCAAGAGTAGACTCTCATTGACCTTTGAGTTCTCAACATAATCCCTATCTTCGGATGTGTCTACACCCAACTCATTTCCAATCTCACTGTTAATCTTGAATTTAATTAAATCAAAAGCCGTCGACCAGGTTTTAGGTACCTCCAAGTCCCTACATACAATCAACCGAAGAGATGAGGCCAAAAGTAAGTAAAATCTGCCACTCCAAAAAAGAAAAAGAAACTTACCGTTCGAGACTCTTTTCTTTGCAGTGGTTAACATAATCCTCAGTATACCTAGAAAATATGCGGTGAAGGCGCTTAACTAGTTTTGGAATCTCTTCAAGAGGTAATAAGTTCCAAATTTTTAAAACTTGAAGATAATGAGATTCTTTGATCACGTCAACAGTGTAGATCACAAAAAGATTTTCAACCTTGAACTGTTTCACAATTTGTGATGATGTTGCACAGACTGTATCAATGTTCAACTTCTTTGGCCGCCGTCCGCCAGCAAGTTTTAGCAAAATATTTATGACTGTCTTTTTAATCCTTTTTGATGAGAGACTCTTAAACGATTTCTTGAAATCATCACTGAATAAAACCTGAATACATCCAGTAGCAGAGACACTTATTAATCTGATAAAATAGTGAAATACAGAATGTACAAAGATCATATGATAAATACCTTCCACCGCGCTTTCTTGAAAAGAACACTATCTGCATTTAGCAAATCATCAAATTGATTAAGCTCTTTTTTGACATCCAATATGGTTTTGGCCAAATCCACATCGTCATCAGCATTAAAAAAACAGTTCCGCCTCTTTGCATCAAGAACTATATCCGCCCAAACAGAAGCGCTTTTGGAGAGTGTCCTTTCATTTCCTAATATCCACAGACAATGTCTGCATTTAAATCAGCATAAACATCAGGTCTAACAGAAAACCTACAAAGCATGAATGTAACATTACTTATGCTAACAAATTTAGTTCCATACCTTGCTCTTGTTAAGGCTACATTAGTTCTCTGAATGCTTGAAATAAATCCAACTGATCCACTGAAATTAGACCGTACAGTTGACATTATCACAATGTCTTCCTCTCCCCCCTGAAACCCTTCAACAGACTTCACCTTAATCTCAAAGCCGTCTATGTTTTCATATCTAATGCCAAGTTTCTCTTGTATCGCCACAACTTGGGCAGCGTATGGCGATATAACTCCAACGCTAAGCTTCTTGTTCGAAGAACTCCATGCTGCGCACACAAACAGGAACATAAGTCTATTTTGGTGTTTGCACACACATAATCTATTACTAATAAATGGCTGCGTCATACTAAAAAATTCAATTAGATTGAATGATACCTTTGTGTAGATTATGTAAAATTTTGACAACAGCAGCGACCTCTACTAAATTCCTTCGACTTTGACCAAAGTCATCAAGCTCCTCTTTTGCACCGAAGATGTTTATGAATGAATACGAACCATACATTGCACCTGTAAGGTAATGCTTCCGGTACCTTTTAGTCTTCACGACAGAAGCATCTTTGATTGAACTACAGTAAAATTTTGAATTTGGAAAGTAACTGATGCTTGGGTGCATCCTATACTGAGTGTTCAATAAATACTTTGGGTAACCCGATGTACTTAATCTTTCAAATAAACTTTTACCAAAACCGGCTTTACAGGAAACCTGCAACAAAAAGGTTATGCCAAAGTTAAGCTCCTGAGAGGATCATAACACTGAAAGTGAAATTTATCCTCTTCATACAAATATGAACACTACTTACAGTACTAAAAACAGAGGCCGGTAGTTGGCGTTGATCCCCGATGAGAACGACATGTGCAATGCCTGGAAGTTGTAAGGGAATTGTTGATTCACACTCTTTTAATTGAGCTGCTTCATCAATGACCAGTATACTCATAGGCTTCATTTTGACTCTATAAAGCTTATAGGAACTGGCAACTGTGCAGAATACTATTGACGCCATCTTAAAGCAGAAATCAGATATGGCATAGCTGCTTATTACATTTGGAAAATGTAGTTCCTTGAGAGAAGATTTAAGCACTCTCAGCTCGCATATGCATTCAATCCGTTTTGCGACTAAAAAGGCCAAATGGTCATTTGCCTTGGGAGAATTGGCTGACTGCTCTTGAGAGAAAATGTCCTCAAATTGTCATGAGTCAAACCCTTCAAAAGCAAATTATCCAAACAGTTAAGTGACCTGATTAGCGAAACCATCTTCTGGAAGTTACCTTCTCCGATGTAGCTCTTAGACACGTGTGTGCACAGGATACGCAAGCATTTTGTCAGATTAGCAGCTACAGAACTGAATTGGTCTTTTGTGAAGTCTCTAAATGATTTGCATTCCAAGCTCTCCTCAACATTATTTTTGCTCAATGTTCTTTTCTTTTTCTCGGTATTTTTCACATAAACATCATACTTTGAAGAGCAATTTTCAAGAAAATCAATCACGGTGGTAAAACAGTATCTCCAACCAGCCATTGGCCCAAAGCACTTGGCAAGTTCCTTGACGCGATGCTCCAAATAAATTTCTTGGACTTCGCAGCCAACTTTAAGCCGGTCATTGTTTCCAAATAATAGAATGTCTCCCAGAGGATAAATCCCGACTTCGGCTCCATAGCTACCCTCAACAGAGTCTTTAACGATACTTACTGTCCGAGATGCTAATTCTGTAACAGCCACATTTGTTGGCGCACAAGACAATATTTTGCCATTCATTCTAAGCAGTGTAGCCAACAGTGTAGCCACGGTTTTCGTCTTACCTGTCCCTGGGGGACCCCAAATGAGGTCCACGCTAGGCTGATGACAACACTTAATCTTACGTAGACATGCCAAAATTGCATCAGTTTGTGAATCATTCATATGAGAAGATGAGAAGCTATGATGCTCATAATTCAGTTCCTCATCAACGTTGCAAGAACACAAATCGCAGAACATTGTTTCCTACATAAAGTGTCCAATAAAAACACGGCTAACATAAATAAACTGATTTAAAAAATATAGTCTGATAAAACCCACAGGATTAGAGCTTACCATAGTATCAGAAGATAGGACCTTATTGATAACTTGCAGGTTGCCGAACAGGTGAAGTGCATTCCATATTCTTTTCTCAGTAGTGACATTCATCAGAAAGACAACAGACATTGACCTCCAGCTCTCCCCATTAGACATCATATCTTTTGACGCCTTGACTTTAAAATAAGTAGATATGTTATCATCTATCTCATCCTCGCCATCTTCTATTTTAACAACTAATGCATAGGTCCATGAATCGCCCAATAATCGCAAATCAGAAGCTGTTTCTAGCTTCTTATTAGACACAATAAGAACATCCCCTGGCAATATCTTGTAAGGTTCCTTGCCATGTCCAAACCTATTCCTCCAATAATCCACCCGGATATCATAATGAAGTGTCCCACGTGACATTGCTTCATCAAAAGCTATTACATTTGCATATGGAGCAGAAGATAAAACTTCCAAACTAGATTGAAGCGCAGTTCGTGTTTCTTCATGTAGAGGATTCTTATATGCACCAAAGTACTCTTCCACAGATTTAAACTCATCAGGAATTTTACTACCTATAAAATTGCGCAATCCAAAAATAAAATCTAAAAACATGATCAAAAGAGGTAGCAGTTGAATCAGCTACTTCAGCCAAGAACTGGATACTAAAACAGACCTTGTTACTGTAGAGCTTCTCATTGAACACATCATCAATAGTCCATGAAAATACATTATCAATGAACCCAGCATCCTCAACCCTCTGCTTCATCTTTAAATCCCTATGCTTCTCCATCTCTTACCCTCAACGCCAAGCACCAGAGACCCTTAAACCCTAAACAACAAACACGTTTAAAGATTAAAACTTAGGGTTTCTCCAGTTGAAAGAAAACCACAAAAAGCAAAACCCCAGAAATCATCCGTACAAATACTACCTTTCCCCACTTAAAGGTGACACTTTTTTCCGGTTGATGACTCGGTTATGTGATCAGATCACATTTCAGACGCTCCGATGAATACCCACATACTCAACCGATCAAGAGATCCATCAGACTGTTAAAGTTTGGTTCTTTATTCACTATTTGCATAATCATATCTGCCATTTGCTATATTTGGTGCTCTCTACTTTTAAAATATTGATTATAAAAAGACTCAATTTTGGACTTGATCGTAGAAAATCTTCAGCTCGTTTTGTACTCGAAATTCAGCACAATAGACAACAGCGATGTTTCAACTTCTATACATTTACGAGTAGTATAAACTACAAAAATTATAAGGAGTAGAGCCTCCTTGTGGCTCCCAGTTGTCATATCAGATTAAGCAGTGTACAGTGTTACATACCTACTACACCACGTTGACTCAACTAAGGAGTAATCAAAGAAGTCAACAAAAGTCAATAACATTTACCTGAAACTCAATGATGATGACAAGAAAGAGCTCTTGAATTATGATGCATGGGAAAATGAAAGGTTTGAGCTTTGGATGACTCTTGTTGGAATATGGAATCCTCTCAAGCAACAGGATTTTTCAGATCTCACATTTTACACATTGGTAGCAAATTTTGTTCATTACTAAAAATGTATCAATGCATGTTCAAAGATTTACAGTTCAATAAATTGTAGATGATCCAAAGAGGCATGTCTATCAGTCTATGCTATGGTTGTTATCATTCAGTTAACCTGTTGAAAACTATCTTGCAACCAATTTGCCTGAACTTCAAGGCCAGCGTCACGAAGCGCGTTGAAGGCTGACCAATACAGCCTATCATCCAACTCAATCCCTTCCGACTTCATGTCCTGCAAAAGCCTTACTAACTGGTCGATCATATCTTGTTTTGAAAAAACTCCAACCATTGTCCCGGCCATGGCTCTATCCAACTTACCTCCATTGATCCTAAACTCATTGTAGTATTTGACACAAGTATCAAACTCCCTAGCTTTGCAGTATGAACTAATAATGCTAGTATAACTAACTCTATCTGGAGCTACTTTTCTTCTCTTCATTTCACTCCATATTTTTTCCACTTGCCTTATATTCCTAACCCTCCCGTGCATATCCATTAGCGTTGTAGATCCATACGTTGGGTTTGCAGCCTCGTTCTTTCATCTTTGCTAGTAGCCGCATTGCATCTTTAAGCCTTCCTGTTTTTCCATACATTGCGATCATGCTCGAGTATGCTACTACACATTTGTCGTAGCCTTTTAGTAACATTTCCTTGAAGAGTTCTTCTGCCTTGGCATATATACCAATTCTTATATACACATTGATCATTGAAGCATAAGTCACTTGGCCTGGTTCGCATCCTTCCAATATCAACTCCTTATAAACTCTGATAGCAGCTTGTAGTCCTACTCTCTTCGAATATCCATTCACAATAGCACAAAAAATACAATCAGATACACCAACTTTCACCTCTTTCATTGCCCTCACCACCTCAACTGTCTTCCCCAACAGCCCATTTTCAATATACATAAGTACCATTTTCAAGAATATCCCTGGATCCCTCATCATTCTCTTCTCTACTGCCTTAAAGAACAGCTCTTCCGCCACTTCCACCTCATTAACACATGCAAAACTGGACACCAAAGACGCATAAATACTTGGATCATCCTGACCCCCCTTCACCTGCATTTCCCTAAAAATATCAAGAGCTTCAAAAGCTCTTCCTGACCTCCCCAAAGACTCATACAGCACAGCATAAATCTTCGAAGAATTCATAGCCTTATTAGACCCAAACACCAAAGTCATCGCCTCATACTCACGGAACAACTCCAAAACCTTCTCATTATCCCCAAGCCTCATATAAGCCTCCATTATATGACCAAAAATTCCAGTATCCATCTCAATCTTCGCTTTCTTCATTTTCTCAAAAACGCTAACTGTGCTAGTGTACATATGTAAGCCATTGTATCCCCTCATTGCAACATCATATACCATAACACTCATCTCATTCTCAGCCTGAAATGCATCAAGAAATGTATCCAAAATCCTAAATTTTCTAGCTTTAATACAACCACTGATCACATAACCACAAACAGAACTATCAGGAAACATATTGAACTTCCTAAAATCTCCAACAATCTCAGATACCAAACCCCATTTCTGAGACTTCACAATGTACCTCATTACCTGATTCAGTGTAAACTTTTCAGGCCTGAAGTCAGGAGTAGTTAACTTAGCTTTATGGTACAATTTCAACCCAAGTTCCAAACTTTCTTCATCATTTAAGAGTTCTGTAATCTGTTGGTTCATTTCATGATTGGATGGAAATGGGTTGGGTGACATGGGGGTGTTGAGAGTTGGGGTTGCTGTTGGAAGATATGTGTCTTGGAGGGTTTCTGGAGATGGGATGGATGATGAGTTGGTGATTTGTCTATGGAAGTTTGAGCATGGGAGGTGGACTGGTGAATGGTGATGGTGTGGTGGCGGTGCTTGTGGGGGAGGAGAAGGGTATGACTGACCAATCTGAGGGAGTTGAGATGGCCATTGAAGGAGATAAGACTCCAAAGCTGAGGAGCTGAAGATGGTTGTGGTGGACTGTTCTGTTCTGGATGATAGTTTTCTGTACACTTGATCTATCTTGGTTGGATTTCCTTAACAAATAAAAGCATTACACGTGGACAGTTGTCTGTCACTTGATCACATTGTCAGTTGAATAAAGTCAGACGTAATAGAATCTTAAAACGATGCCGTTATGCCGAGGGCTGGGGACTAAACAGTTTGATAGTTGGTGATTGGTTTGGGCTGGACAAGATCAATGGGCTGAATTACAATGGAGTGCTCGACTTTGATATGGGCCGTGCAGTTCTGCGATAAAGCCCAGTTCAAAGCTCAAATGTCGTTTTCTTTTTTCTATTTACTTTAATAAAGTATAAAGTTAAATTAAATTTGGAAAAAATGGAATTTGGGTTTGACATTTTCCAATTGCAAAAGGACTCTACAGAAAGGGGACCACAAATCAAAGGCAAAGAGTAATAAAATCAAGTAGTGCCGTAGTGGGATTTGGGACTCGTCCATCAAATCAAAACACAAGAAATTAATTATAATATATGTTTTATTCAAGTTGAATAAAAATGAGTTTTAAATAAAAAGAGTCAAGTGATGTTTTCAAATAGATAAATTAGAAGAAGAAGAATACAAATAGTTGTTGAGTTGTTCATGCCTTTTTTACTTTATTATATAAGTCTTTTGGACATGAAACTTGGTTTATTTAAATTTGAGGATACATCATAGTATCATACCCAAACAAAACCAGCCACATCACTTGCCAATTATTTGCAAGCCTTTTTCATATTGGTCTTTAATAATTCATGACCTCTAATCAATTAATTTGCTTTATGTATTTAATTAATAAAAAGATTACAAAATATATAAAATTTTAGATTATTGATTTGGGTGCATTTTGGCCGACCCTGGCTTTCTGACTGCGTTACGTGAGAGTGACATTGATAACAACCTATATAAAAGACAGCATATATAAAGATAAAATGAATATTCAAAATTGTTTGATATTTTCAACAAAAAAACGAGGATATATAAATGTTTGTAAGACAGTATAACACAATTTCAATCATCAACTGTTTTGAGATTCCGGAATATGTATTTTTTTCTTTAGTTTACGAGCTCTTGCATAATACTTATCAATGATGTCGTTTTCAAAATATGTTTGAAATCGGTTCATTTTAGATCCTAACTATGAATAATTCTGTTGTATGACCATGTAGGCAACACTTAGAACATCTTTCATCTACTTTTGCTTACCCAATAAAACATTAGGTTAAAGTTAGATAGAGAATGAGGTTTATAATACTTAATAGTATTTCGTATTAACATATATACAAGATTTTGATGAAACAAATGAAATATTTAAAAACATCAAAATGTTTACATAAAACTAGGTATCAGTGCTGTAATTATATTTAATATGAATGGGTTGAAGAAAAATTTAACGAGCCGGATGAATTCGAGTTGTGCATGCACAATAGAAGATGAGTAACGTTTCAAATTTCAATTCAAGTCTAGCAATTTAAACTTGATTTGTTGTGGAAATGGTGGTGGTTGAAAAGGAAACTTTGTCAAATGTATCAATGTCCATAGGGTTCATACATTGATCACAACTGGGTTTCAAATAATCAACCAATAGCTTAATTATAACCCATATTATTGACTTGGTGATCAAAGTCATAGACATATCCAGTAACGTAAAGTTAATATAATATTTTATGAGAATGGATCAAATAAAAAGTGGTAGTTTGGTTATAAAATACAAACAAATCTAGACCACATATTAAATTACATCCAACGGTTACAATAAAATCAAATTAATTAATATATTTAATGATAAAAGGGCAATAATGGAAATATACTTTATAATATATTTTACAAATATACTAATTAAATTCAATCCCTTAATTTATGGTAACCGACATTCAAATCTATTAATTAATTAATTATTTAGGAAAGTGTGATTATCAACGATTTTCACTTTATCAGATTTAGAAGATATATATTTTGTAAATGCAATATTTATATTTGTTTATACACGGTTTTGTTAAGATTTGTTTACACGATTTTTTATTAAATGAACTTCTTCGGAGTCTGCATAGTTCAAAAAATCATACAAGTTATTGCACTCATCGTATGTTATTGTAATTATAATATTTTAGTGTATGTTCATTATTTGAATATATTTGATTCATGAATCATATTATAGCAAATCATGAATCATATATATTTTATATTTTTTAGAAATCGTTTTCGTATATTATTCTTATAATGATGTTCGTATCTAATTTAAATATCAAAAGTTAAACGTAATCTGAA
>QZGG01002213.1:0-41859 GCA_006409495.1 Sedum album
TAAAACCACAAGGGCTGTAGTCACAGGCCAGTTGATAACAATGCATTTATTGTCCTGTTGCGACATAATCATATATAAATATATTGCACATCAAGGTAAGAAATTTAGTCAGATGTGCCATGCACAGAAGCATTTCTACTGACCCCTTGGACAGACAACAAGAAGAAGAACAAAGGATCGACAAAAATTGCAATCAGGGAGGAGATAACGAAGATTTTGTTCCACTGTTGGATAATTTTGGCATGTGGGTTCATTACACCGGGAATGCATCGATTAATGAAAGAGAATGATATCTTTGCCCATCCCTTCGCATCGCCATAAAGTGTGCTATGAAACTGCAGGATAACAGAAAGAGAATGCCCATTAGGATTGAATAAGTTAGGAAGTTGGACTGCAACCGCAATAACGGATGATAGAATGCAAGATTATCTAATAGCGTAAGGACAATACAGAAGTAAAAAGAGCCAGTTGGAAGTGATGATAATATTTCAGTAGAACAGTTTCAGCTTGCTTGCTGCGAATGGTCATAAAATGAGGGTAAAACTAATAAATTATTTCAAGTCAACTCGAGTATTAAGCACATTTGAACACAGGGCTAAATGTTTCAACTATGGGGATTTCATGCTTTAGACTTAGAAATACCTTCGGGTCATTAGAGTTCTTCCTCTGAGCACCTTGAACTTTGTAATAAGTAGGGCAGCTAGTACAATAAGGGTCATTACAGAGACCGAGCTGGCCAGACTTGTACAAATGCTCATTATTCTTAGCATATCCGTCATCCTGTCGATCTTTATACTTTGTACCATTAAATGACCCAAACTTCTCAGCTGTAACAGTCCCAGCAACATTCACCACCGTTTCATTCTCAGTCGGCTGCACTCTCCTATCAGATGCACGATTAACATACAAAGGACCACTCATCTGTAAATGGGCAGTTCTTCTATCTCCCCTTAATGGCCCTGTATGACCTCGAAAACTGTTTCCCCTTTCATTGGTATCCACCGAAAAACTAGTAGTCGACATGGACGCACTCCTTCCTTGGTACCCAAATGTCCTAAATCTTGAATCCTCATGTTCATTGAATGACGAGGGATACCCCATGGTCAACATTGGTATGTCATCTTTCTCCGAACTAGCCATCACTCACCAATCAATTTCTTCACAAACACAAGAAATAGCTAAGATTCCAAATCAATCAATCACCAATAAATACTAGTATGATTATGCCAAACTAAAACATAGTACCAGAAAGCATCATTCCTAGAACACAAAATTGGAGTAAACTAGATGTTCAATTAATTTCTAATATATACACTCATATGCAAAATTGAGTTAAAAGACAAGTGGAAAAAGAAGCAGACCTGATGGATGATGCCTTGTGAGGGAAACAAGCATATGAAATGGAAGGCCGGATGCTCTAAACTCTCCGCCAATTCAGACAGTGAAGAAAATGATGTGTGGTGGAAGAAAGGATGGAGTTGTACACTACACACAAACGCAAGTAGTAGTAGAGTTGTTTGGAGTAGAGGAGAAGTGAGAAAATTGAGAAGACGGAGTCAATGGTTTGAAGAGATTCCTCGGCGGGCAGGCGAGGTTGGATGATTAGAAAAAGAGTGGTTTGTGTTGTTAAATTAGTAGTCAATTGGAAAGTAGTGTGGAAAAATAAGGAAAAGAGATTTGGGACAGACAGACTGTAAGCCATTTACATTTGTTTATATTTTTCCGGGTTTTGTCCGAACTGTTAGCAGTTATGAGTAATGACCACAACTTCCATTTCAGAAGTTTAATTCCGCTATTGCCGGCTCCAATAATATCCAACAATACTACTAAACAAAGAAAGGTACGAGGGAATGAGAAATGCGGTAACGAATATATTTTACCATATTGCCCTCATCCAAAAGACAATTTGGTTTTCGGGATTTTTTTTGTTCAGGACATTTTGGTAATTTTCTAACAAGTATCAAAATGTCCTTCCACGTATTTGGCACCCACCTGTCTCGTCTACTTTAGATTTCTTTTGATTTGTAAAACTCACTTTTTCTTTCCTTCATAAGCTTGTTTTGTGGTTACGATGTTTCATGTTTGAAGTACATTTCAGGCATCTCCTTTAGTGATCGGTGGCTCAGTCGCAGCTGCGGCACTTGCAAGTCGATATTTGATTTCAGCATGGCAGGCATAGATCATAGGAGGGTGATGATAGCCAACCATCCGGACAGTGGTGGTAGTCACTATTTTAGCTATGAAGGTTAATGAAGCAAAAGAGGTATTATTTGGAAGGACTAAAGCGGAGAGTGGTTCTGCATTTTGATTGTTTATGCACTTCGCAAGTAATCAGTTTTGGAGCTGTGTGTGTTACTTTTACATTTAGTCACTAGGCTGCCCTAAAATGGGAGATTGTAATATTACATGCATTGGGAAGGGCTTCAATCTGCGATTTTTAAGATCAGAGTTTAGACCGAATGATTGATAGTTAGACCGTTATTCCCTGTGCACCTATTATATGGATAATCATCTATAATTAACCCTTATTATATTGAGGGTAAAAATGTAATTTAGTCGTTATAAATGAAGTCTAAGAGCATATACATGGGTGGAATTTGTGGCAAGTGCTACCCTAGCACCTCCTCTCAATTTTGAAAATCAAAGCACAAAATTTAGAGGAGGTGCTACCATAAGTGCTAGCACCTCCTCTAAATTTTGTGCTTTGATTTTCAAAATTGAGAGGAGGTGCTAGGGTAGCACTTGCCACAAATTCCACCCATGTATATGCTCTAATACTCCTATTTTGTCCATCCCTTGAAAAATGGGTATACGACGTCGTCAAGCGCAAGCAGTAGCGATCTGACAAGAAGTCTCTTATCCATCCTCTCTCTCCTACCTGGACCGATGGATCGTCGTCTATCTATATTTTATTTAAATAAAATACGAAAAAATAAACTCCAGTCATTCTGCGCCAACACACAAATTCACACCAAACCACACCACACTTTCCTTCTCTCTCTTCTTTCACAAGTTTCATCACATCGCCAGAATCTTAGGGTTTTAACTCAACTCCCAATTTCCACCACTTCCTTCTCCGATTTCCAGACCAAGACGCCATGGCGTTCCAGTCAAAGAAGCTCATCAACGATCCCAACAGTTCGCCTCTTTAACCTCTATTTCAATTCAAACTTGACGATGATTGTTTTTAATTATCGCAGTCGATTGAAATTGCTGTGATGTTTGAGTTACTGTTTTCTTTACAGCTCCTGAAAGTATGATTTGATTTCGCATTTGCAATTTTATCACTCTGTTAGGATTATTGATAAACTATATGTCCAGTTGCAAGATTGCAAGAACATATGATAGTCAGTTATTTGATGGTGTTTTCATGCCAACACAGATGTCGTGACAGAGTTTATTGAGGGGCTTGCAGAAACATACCCTGGATTGCAGTACTTGGATGGATTTCCTCAGGTAATTCGTGTCCTGTTATGTATTTTCGGAATCGTGCTTTAGATATAAAGCACACTGAAATCAGACTATTCTTTGGGATGTAGGTGAAGGTTGTTATCCGTGCGGATGTCGTGCGTTCCACATTTGACAAAGTAGCCGTGATTTCTGGTATGCGCCTGTTCTATAGTTTCATCCAATGTCCTGTGATTGTCATTTTGCTACATAGAAGTGCTGCAATTGTGTTGTGCTGTCCTTGTCTACTTATGTAATAAAGCATATGATTTAAAATTTTGCGTGTTGTCATTTATAAATTATAACTCAAAAGTATCATCTGAACAGGGGGTGGAAGCGGACATGAGCCTGCCCATGCTGGGTTTGTGGGAGATGGAATGCTTACGGCAGCCATATGTGGGGATGTGTTTGCCTCGCCAACTGTTGATGCAATTTTAGCTGTAAGTCTCGGTCTTATCACTGATTTTAGATTACATAAAATCGTCAGGCAAATAGGACTCAAGAGCATCAGATGTAGAATTAAATCGGACCTATTATTTTTTGGTTGTTTGTTCATTCTCGTGTTGCTAAAAAACTTATATAAAATCCAGGGTATTCGGGCCGTGACAGGATCCAAGGGATGCCTTCTTATCGTCAAGGTATTGCATGTTTTTGAATTAGTATTTACTGACAATGTGGCACACTGTAAATTACTATTTTGAATGCTTGTTAATCGAAGTAGCAAACTGTATCTTCATACCTTCAGTAGACATTAATTGAACCTAAGTCACACTTAACGAGGGAAAACCAAATCTAGAAGAACAAATGATGTCATGGAGGGTTAAAAATCTGTGCTCATGAAGAAATTTAATGTATAATTCTGTTGCTTTAACAGTTTCTAATATATTAGAATGGCCATCTAAAAGTAAAGTTGTCTATTTTCGATACCCTGTCATGCATATATAGAAGGAAATAAAAGGTGTAAAACAAGAGCCAGTCAATAGCACAATATCTGTACATTTCCATAATCCTGCTCCCCACTCTGTCCTGATGTGTTGCTCCTGTTCCACTGACAGAGGTTAGTATTTTTGGAATGTAACAGAATTACACAGGTGATCGCTTGAATTTTGGTTTAGCAGCTGAACAAGCAAAATCTGAAGGGTTCAAAGTTGAGGTATAAATTTGTTATCGGTGTAGTTTTGGTCGATAGTCATACTCGATTCACTTTCGCCTGAGGATGCAATACTCTGATTTCAGAGTTGAGACTTTCTGACACATTGTTTTAATTACTAGATGGTTATTGTTGGGGATGATTGTGCTCTCCCACCACCTCGAGGTGTTGCCGGCCGGAGAGGTCTAGCGGGAACTATTCTCGTGCACAAGGTAACTCCAGCATGTTTGATGTTTCCATCCGTCATTTGTAGTGTTTGTGTTGTCTTTGTGGGTCAGTCTGTGTGTGTGCATATGTATCTTTAAATACATCTGAGGTTGTCATTTACATACATTATATCTCTGAAAGCATCAGGTATGATTTCAGTAACATATATTGTCCAAAACAACTCATGGTTTGTATGTCGTTCTGATACTTCAGAAGAGTGGTTATATTTAAATGCAGGTGTGGTCTAAAGTACGTTATCGTATGAAACCTCAACAAAGAAAATTATTTGTCTCTGTAGGTATAGGTTGGACAACCATACATTCCATGATTTCCGTCTTATACCATAACAGCCATATTCTTTTAATTGAATATGGTACTCACTGCTACCCATGGTTTGCTGAATAAATAAATAACTTATTAACTAAAAATAAATATCTGAAAATGGAAGGTTGTGTGCTCTCCGTAAGATAAGAGTTGCTAATAAGGTATGCTTCCAATCTGTGAGAAGATATTTGGACGAACGGGATATACTGAAATGTCGATCATTGTATTTTTTGGAGATACAATGAATATTGATTTTAGGATTTCTGTTGTCAATAACTCAAACTTTCATTGGAAAGCTAGCACTAGTTCTTGGTGAATAATCTGGTAATTTTCATGATGACTGATAGTTGAGACCATATGGAACTGCAGATAATGATCTGTGATGCTTGTCTTAATTGCCTCTTAGATAGCTATTTTACCTTGCCAAACAAATTGTTCACTTGAATCAGGCTATGCTTTCAGTTGATGGCAATGAGAAAATATGTATAACATTGTGTTAATATTACCTTGTGAATGGTAGGTTGCCGGAGCCGCTGCAGCTGCTGGCCTGTCTCTTTCTGAAGTTGCTGCTGAAGCCAAATATGCATCTGAAATTGTCGGAACAATGGGTGTAGCACTGTCTGTTTGCACATTGCCTGGTCAAGTCACTCCAGATCGTCTAGGACCTGGAAAAATGGAACTAGGTCTTGGAATTGTAAGTTGTGTATTATGTGTTCTATGTGCTTTCGTTAATGTTTATGAGTCACGTAATTTTTATTGCGAAAATGTTAAAGCAGAGCCGTGCCACGGTTTTATATTACTTTCATCTCACAGTGATAAGATGTATGATAGTTGTCTTCAACGCCCTCTCATAATGATTATGAATTATGATATCTGTGTATCCTACTGTGTCTTTATTTTGATTCTATGAATGCCCTTGTATGTCTGCTGGTCTCTTTATTAGCACGGGGAGCCTGGTGCTGCTGTCACTGACATTCTTCCCGTGGATGTGGTTGTAGCTCATGTTCTCAAGCAAATTTTATCAACGGTATGTCATACTCTCTGCAATGGTTCTCTTTAAGTAAGTTTTTTACAGTCATTATCAATCATAAGTGTAAATGTTGTGTTTGGTAAATAGTCGGTCTTGCCACTAGTTGACATTGGGCGTGGATTCAGCTATTCTAACACATAATTTAACACTCCGTTCACTTAGATACCCAGCTGCTGTTGCTTGATTATACTTCAATGGTCCTCTTATACTAACCAGTTCCGCTTGTTTTTATTCAGCTGTCTTATGTTGTCCACAATCATGCAGGAAACGAACTACGTACCAATAACACGGGGCAATAGAGTGGTTCTAATGATTAATGGGTAGGCAATCAAGTGCTGCAAATTGCATCTCCATCCGAAATTAAGATTCTTGTTTTATTCACAAATCGGGCTTTAGTTGTCTACTGTGATAGAATGTGCTGCTGTATGTCCATTCAATTCCATCATTTTTTCTTTACTGAGCTGCCTTCTTTGGGAATCTTATTTATCTCATGTGTTTTTTGAGAATGGAATTACTGAGACAATAACTTTAAGATTGTGGAGTTTAAGGTATATAACTAAAGTTGCTGAATTTGGAATATAGGGTTGTACTGGATTTTGTGAGGGATGAATGCAAGTTTTGTTTGGTTTGATTGTGTAACTTCTAAGGCGCCCATCATCTTTTGCCAGTTAACGGAGTGGTTTTAATAATGCCACCACTGAAATTATAGTAGCAGTGGTTCTCACAGTAAGCTTTATATGTGCTCAGTTGTTTTTAAGGTCACTCCCTAGCATATCATTCAATATCTTTCAAGACCCGTGTTTGTTAATGCAAGTCAACATGCAAAAATCGTCTTCTATGATTATGTTACGATAGATTCAATTACTGGGTTAGATATTTGTTGCATACAAGTTGCAAGTTTTACTTGTACTGCTCTATATGTATTCATCGTAGATTCTTGACTTAAAGCTGACGGTGGTTCTTTATACATGCAAATATAGTGCTGGGCTTGCTTACTCTCTTTTCTTTTAGCTCTTCAACTCTCTACAATTATTGTGTTATGTGTTTTGACACATCCACTTTGAATACCAGAGAATTATTACCTTACTAAAATATGTTGTTGTGTTGTTGTGATTGTATTTTCTTTATGTAGGTTAGGTGCCACACCTTTAATGGAATTGATGATAGCTGCTGGAAAAACAGTTCCCATAATGCAACTTGATCATGGACTGGCTGTGGATAGGGTGTACACCGGGTCGTTCATGACTTCGCTTGATATGGCAGGTTTGTAAATCAAACTGTGTATTTATATTTAAAAGAGCCAAATCATATTATTGTGTAATTTCCATGTTCCCAGGATTCTCAATATCCATAATGAGGGCTGATGATAAAATTCTCCAACGTTTAGATGCCCCGACAAAGGCTCCCTCTTGGCCTGTTGGTGTTGAAGGTCAGTGTTAGTAAAATTGGACTCTACGTAAACATGTGTTCCATCTTTGATGATGTGGCATAATTCTTGCTACGGCTCTGACCTTGTTAATTTTTAAAATTGCTTCATGTTGAGAATAATTTTTGCCTCTGATAATAGCAGATATGTATAAATCTTATGTTTTGCGATGTTTCAGGTGATCGCCCGCCTGCTAAGATCCCTATCCCTGTCCCTGCATCTTGTTCAACGACTTATGAAGAGGTTATACTCATTATTTTTTTACCTGGTGTGCCTCTATTGAATTTCTACTATTTTGGCTTTATGAAGAGCTAGATAAATTCCCATTGAACTATATTGCAAGCTATACGACTACTAATGTTAATCGTGTTTCGTCCCTACTTATGCCTTCACTAAATATGAATGCTTAAACAGCCATTGAGCAAGCCTCAGCAGTTGACTTGCCACGGCCGTACTCTTGAACTGGCAATTAAAGCAGCTACACGTTCTGTCATTGAACTAAAAGATAGTTTAAATGAATGGGATAGCAAAGTGGGTGACGGAGACTGTGGTTCCACTGTGAGTTGCTTTCGTTTTGCAAATTTATCTGTAATTTTTTGTTGCCAATTTATTAAAAAAATCGTGTAATTTTTCAGATGTTCAAAGGTGCAACTGCAATTTTGGATGATATGAAGTAGTAAGTTTTAAAACTGGCTTTGTTATATTTTCACTGTATCACATAACCTTCTTGATGCAACTTATGAGTGTTTTTTGTTCATACATACAGTTTAAGTTGGGTTGTAGAGGTTTCTCTTTTGAACTGTATAACTTCAGAACTTTTTTCTCTGACGCCAAAACGAAATATGGAACTGTTTCACTGATATATGCTATTCTTAATTTTTAAGTGTACTTAATGCTCTGGTTTTCTGTTCTCATTCCAAGGATTGATTCCTCTATTTTGTTTTTAGTTACCCTCTGAATGATGCTGCAGAGACAGTCAATGAAATAGGTTTGTCTATTCAGAGAGTTATGGGAGGAACTAGCGGAATCCTGTATGTTTCATTCTGTACTAACAGGATTCGTTTTCACTTATTTTCTTTCCAGAAAACACTTGCATCAAGCATCATAATTCTCTTTCTTCATCTTGACAGATATAATATATTTTGTAAGGCAGCATATGCAAAATTGAAATCAAGCAGCCAACCAGTTACGGCAAAAGAATGTTAGTTGTTACATTGCTTTTTTCTTGAAGTTGGTCATCATGAATATGAACGATCCTTTTTCCAGGGTCTGATGCTTTGGAAGCTGCTATAGCTGCCGTCAGCAAGTATGGTGGCGCCAGTGCTGGCTACCGCACAATGTTGGATGCTCTTATACCAGCATCTCAAGTTCTTCAAGAGGTTTAAATTATGTGAAACTTTTCTGTTTATCAACACATCACATTTGGTGATGCTTAATTCAGAGCCCTCTCCCTTGCATGATCAATTTAATGTGGTGCAGAGGTTGAATGCCGGAGATGATCCTGCCACGGCTTTCAACTTATCAGCTGAAGCTGCGCTTGCTGGTGCTGAATCTACTAAACACATGCATGCTTGGTGATGGTTTGGTGATGGTTGTCATATGTTAAATATACTGCACTTACTATCATTGCGACGGCCGCCTAGTTATAAGATTCTAATTACATTTGACAATGTAGGGCAGGCGAATATTAGATGTTTCTTAGGCTATGCAATCCGTAAAATATTGCTGACTTTAATGATGCTGTGACTTGTGATCATGTAGCTTTAGTGTTTGTTGTAGTGTACATTTAAGGAGTGATATTTCAATGCTGGGAGAGTTTCTTCCTAAAAATATTCTGAGTAGTTATTAAACTTTGTTTGATTCCAGGCAGGACGGTCTACCTATGTTCCACGTGATATGCTTGCGTCAGTTCCAGACCCTGGTGCCATGGCTGCAGCAGCATGGTACCGTGCAGCTGCATTGACTGTCAAGGATAATTGCCAACCTGCATGAAGTTGAAGTATACACCTCTCCATCCGCTTTTATATCTACGGTGGAGAATAACAATAAGAAACAATTACCAAAAATTATCCAGTCATTGTTGCAGCAACCAACCAAAACCAATGCTTTCCGCCTATGCACCTTGTCCATGAAGCTGAGAGAGTGAATTTTGATTGATACATGGCCTGAATTTTTTGTTGGCAGGACATGTACTCGGAAACGGTTGACTGACTTGTATTGTAGCATCACATAAGTGGCTGTACTAAACGCTTTCATTACAAACAGGCATGCTTTAAAACTAATTGGGTTTCTTTCTTCTTTTTTTCACTTGTGTGGAAAATAAATGCCTTAGGCATATTTCAATTCTCATTATCCTAAATAGAGAATATAATTATGGTATGAAAATTGAAATGAGGGAAGGAGAGGTCGAGTGGTAACAATGGTAGTCTGCAGTCCATCCGCAGCACCCGTAGCTTCAACTTCACTCGATACGTCGCCGCCGATAAGGCATTCATTTCCCCGTAACAGTCATCATCACTCCCTCTCGTTTCCTTCTTCATCCGCAAATCATAACATCCGACTCCCGGCAAGTCCCCTTCTCATACACGCCCCAATTCCAACAACTTCAATTTCTCATATCTCTTTGTATATTTGTTTCAGAATCGTGCTTTGTTACATGGGACACGTCGCCTAGGGTTTACTGCTCTTGCTCCTGCTCCTGCTGCTGCGCTTAATCGAGAAATTCAAGGTCATCATGATCCCGAGCTGAGGTTAGTGCTCGAACTGGCCACTGATGCGGAACTTTATGAGCTTGAAAGGATCCTATTCGGCCCAAGGTATGTTTCATTATATTACATCTTATCTTTTTTGTATCTATATTGACGACTAGATGTATGCCTGACTTATTTCCTAGAGTTTTGCAGCTACTTCAGTCCGTTGGCCAAGTCGATAGGTAGTCGACAAGAATCTGAATATGTTTCCATTGGAGAAGATCTTGAAGAGAGGGAAAGTTTTATTTCATTGTTGGAGTCGCGCTTTTTGTTCCTTGCTGCTGATGCAAGATCTACTTTAAGGTTAGTGGCACTACCATCGCGTAAACTTGTCTAGTTTTGATAGTGTTATTGACCTTTTATGTGGTGTGATAACATCATCAGGGGCTGGCGGCCTTCATATAGAGATGCTCTACTTGCTGTTAGAAAGAAATTGAAAATTCCTTGTTCAAGCAAACTGGCTACTGAAGATTTAGAAATTGAGATCTTCCTTCACTTATTAAGGGAGTACTCGAGGTATTTTACTCATATATTTAACGTCTCCCATTTCTTGTTGCTCCATCTTTCAGAT
Source organism: Sedum album (assembly GCA_006409495.1). Classification (NCBI taxonomy): domain Eukaryota; kingdom Viridiplantae; phylum Streptophyta; class Magnoliopsida; order Saxifragales; family Crassulaceae; genus Sedum; species Sedum album. Next base: position 10,906 of record QZGG01002213.1, read on the forward strand.
TTTAATTGCCTCACTAGCGATTCCTTAGTTTTAGGAATCAACTTGAGACTTTCACCTATTTTATTATTTATTAATGAAAAATCTTCATAAGCCAACAATAGTGTTCACATTTGTTTAAATGATGGGAATGTTTGATGCATCATCAATAATAGAAGTATTTTATGAGATGGTATTGTTTATCCATTGTTAGAATTTTATTTAACATTAAGTAATTACAATCAAGTTTTTCAGTTGGAAGATATGTCTGTCCAAACCCCGATCATGAGACTGCTCAATTGATGTAATATTAAACTATTAAAGTATGATGTTTCTAGCATGCTGGATTTGATAATTAATATCAATGGGTGATTTGCCTCGTTTAGCCAATTATGGCTATTAATATATTAAAAATATAAATAATGGTGCAGAAAAAATTATAAACACGATTTACACTAAATACCATTTTGATCGCCAAGTAGTCATTTTTGGCCTGGCTTATTTATGCAGTATAGTTTCCTCCATTTCCAGAAGCAATTTAAAGACAAGTTTCTTTTTTCATACCATTCTAGTATCTTAGATCATGTCACTGGCTCATTTTAGTGAAGAATCTGAGACTTCTCCAAGCTCGGATAAAAATTTGAAGTCATCCGACACAGAGGGTGGTCTGGAACTAGGACTTAGCCAGTGGAAGGTTCTCACTTCTGCAGCTTTTAAAGGTGGAGCAGCAGAACTCAAATCATTGATCTTTAAGGTACTACGGTTGTGACGTCAATGATGTACCGATTTTTAGTCATGTATGCTTTGCAGACCCTTCCCCTTTTTAGGTTTTGATTCAATTATTACGAACAAATTTTCAGGGCGGTACGATGTTCACTCTTGGAAAGATATATCAAATGGTAAGAGAACTCCAGTGTTCATGGTTTTGTTGTGTTACTTCTCATACATTTCGGCATGAAATTAGTTTATTCCTTATGGCAGTTGTCAAGCAGACTATCAGGGAAGCTGTTTTTTGAAGCAGCCAATTACCAAATGAAGAACACAGTAGTAAAAAAGGTAAAGTAGTAGACACCTTACTTTTTTGTGCTTTACAAATGAAGGATGGTGATCATATGAAGATATGTTAGTTTTAGCTATATTCCGAGTCAGTTATATCCTCAGTATATGCATGCTACATGTTCTTCTTTGCACCTGAGAAAGCATATTTTCCAAGTGCCAACTTTCCTCTAAATTACATTTGCATTATGCACATATTTCTAATTTAGTGCTTGCTGTTTCACTCTCACTTCTATAATGTTGTGTGTATGTGCGAAACATGACCTCTTTAGAAGTGGGTTGCACTGCTTTCGTGTGAAGATTTTTTATGCACATCTGTGGTGCTTGGTTTCATTTTCATTTTCCTTTGCTTATAATTTATTGTGTTAGCTTTTCGTTGTTAGCAGTCCATGAGAATAAATTTTGAAAAGAGAATCGGGTCATTACGCATCTGTTTAATACGGTTAGATAATCAGGGCAATTCTTCTCCACCTTTCTTGTCATTATATGGTCACCAATCTACCTCCATTTAATTTTAAACGCTCTGAGTCATTATGTTTCGCATCTTTTCATCACGCTTGTTCTTTTGATACATATGTTAAACGTTAATTGATGATCACAAATGGCTGAGTTTATTGATTTATTTACAAGCTGTAATACAGTGTCTGAACAATTGAGTTTCAGGCTGGACAGCTTGCAGTTATTAGCCTGGAATCAAGAGTAGCCTTACTTGCTGCAGAAAAAGTAATAATTACCAAAGAAGCAGAATGTCTGCATGTTCTGCTTACCGAGCTTCGTTCTGCAAGTTAAATTTAAGGATAATGACTGGGAATGATAAGGATATAAATGACCTGGTGTGATTCTGAGATTGTTTAAAATATCATATAAGTTAAAAAATAACTATATTGAGGAAAATGATAACTTGTTGATCGATTGTACACGGGAAAGTAGAAAATTGGAAATATAGTTGCTTTAAAGCAACTGCTCAAAGTAGAATATACTGTATTACAGGGAAAATAGGTGTTTTAAAGCTACTTCTCAAGATATTTGTCCGGACTAGTACGACTTCTTTGGTAGCACGTTTCCAACAATTTTTGTCCTGATTTTAAGCTTTTTCATAGAGATTTCTCACTTTGGCAACCATTAAAAGGGTTTTGCAGGTGCAGCGACATCGTATCTGGGTCTCAGAACGATGATGTATTTTCTTGGACCAGTGTGAGTTCTCTTGATTCTGAAGTAAATTATTTGTTCTTGTCTTTTCTTTTAATTTAATATGTTCAGTTCAGACTAAGGCAAGTAAACTACACTTGTTTCACATGTTTCCAACCCATAGGCGTTTAAATGAATTGCTCAATAATATGGATCGATAGGATGCCATACACTTAAGAAACATGAAATGACCTGCATTCATTTTTCCTGTAGATGTTCTTACATAATCATTGCCTGACTTGCTTATCACTCTTTTAATACAGCATGTGGGGAACACTTCTAGCAGATGTGGTCATCCAGATGCTTGGAACTGATTATGCTAGAATACTGCGTGCAATATATGCATTTGCCCAGGTATTTAATTTTGTGCTTAGGACACATTTATGTTTACATACCATTAGCGAGGCCTTAATAGTTCAGTATTCAAATTGGTGAGCAAATTAGATTTAATGAAAGCCAGAATGCCGTATATGACCCTGTTTAAGGGGTAGTAGTCTATTGGAATGATACAGTTAGTAGAAGTTGGATAACTGTGGCGCAATTAGAAATTAACAAGTGCGACTTTTTAATGTTTGTTTCCATGTATACAGATTCGTATAATGAGGACATACAAGTCCTCATCTGAAGACATGGTGTCGTGAATTACCCTGTGTTGGCTGGCCTTTTGTATGTAATGGCTTTTGTAGTAGCTAAGGTGTTCCCTGTTCCCACTTACAATATTGTAAGTACAAGTACCAAGCAGCGTAACATATACATGTGCTTTTTGCGCTAAGTTAATTTTTTTATACATATTTTTGCGCTAGGTTAATTTAATATCAATCAAATGTGCTTCAGTTCATTAGACACTGTAAGTGACTTTATTTCAACTAGAAAACAGATCAAAAGGGCATCAAAGCGTATACCACCAAAATAAACCAACAGAAATAAAACACAAAGCTGATAGCCAGCGGCATCAGACCAGTTAGCCGCCTCCGTAGCTTCCCTCGAAAATCAATGGTCATCCAATGCATCTGAGTGGGACAAGAGCCTAGCCCACATTCACTAGCCAGCATAATCTTCCTTATCTATAACCCAAACTCAAATTGGCTGTCTACCTGTTTCGCAAGCGAAACTTGTTACGGGTGTCAAGGCCATAGTGAGGCCTGGAAGCACTCCGAAGCCTTGTGCAGTTCCATGTGTGACACATGAGAGGACGCCATTGTTATAATGAAAAACACATGTCCAGCTTAGTCGAATGTTTTTACAACATACATTAATTATGTCTTTGTGAAGTTATTCGGGAAAGTTGGTAACTGCATAAGATTGGATCATCAAAGATCATCACATATGGTCTATCATAAGAAACTTTCTCAACTAAGAATAAGAAATGGATGAGATCCCATTCAACGAAAAATACTTAATGCAAGAAGATGTTGCACGGGTGAAAACAGTCAGCACATCGTTATACCGGGAAGCAATCTCTGCAACCACAAATGTCAAGTCTTATAGCTTTCAAATGATTTATTCTCTGCACATAACGCAATCTAGCAAACTTATAAGTTACATTACAGTCAACAGTTTTTAAATTAGATAGATTTCTCACCATCCAGGGGTGGGTGTAAGCATTGAACACCTGGAATGCATTGTCATCATCCAGCCACACCAGGATGGCAGAGCTTGTTCTTCACAAACAAATCCACCAACAAGAGTTCCCAAGTCATACTGTAATCACTTAGGACTGATGAGATGATTAATCCAAGTAAACGTGCCAGAGTTTTCTTTGAAACTTATGATTGTTTAATAAGCCATTAATACTTCCTATTGTGGTATAGTTAAGATTCAAAACGAAAAAGGGTAGTAAAACATAAATATAGTGATTCCTCAACAATATGAACTGCTCTAAAAGAAGCCGTGCAGAGCTTTATCTAGAGGGGAATTAGATCTAAGGTATAACAAGCGTTTGGATACATAGACATGTAAAAGTATCACATCGGCAACCAGAAAAAATTGCTAGATGTCTGTTTTAATGTGAGGTGAAGTCAATTAATCACTTTTGAGTACAATACAAATGGCAGAAAAATATTTCATACAATAAATTCCAAAATGAACACGCACCTTAAAACTGGGTGAGATGCTCAAGCTTCCGAGTCTGGAAGAATTTGCAACGGCCCTTACCACTTGACTCTATTTCTTCACTTCTCTTCTTGGATCCAGTCACACCGAGACTCGTTAACTTTAGTTGCCTCTTTCCATTACTGTTGGTTGAGTTATCTTCATCCATTTTATCAGCCTCCCTTCAAACAAAAAAACTGCATGTGAATCTGGCAAGACAGTGCACATGCTGTGGATCTTAAACATGTTTCCAGTCTCATGATTAAGCATTCAGGATTGGCTTAGAACCACAGACACAACAAAAAAGTAAAAGAAAAAACAACACAAACAAATCCTCCACTATTTTGTCAGCCTTTCCTGCACATCCTTATTTTTTTAGTATTGAGCAAGTAGACTAGAATACACAATGTGAACATAGCATTCATACACTCAATTTAGATTATTGGCGACACATTCCTTTTGGAAGCTATGTCCCATCAAAATTTTGAGTATCAGGGTGCACTCAGAGGCGTTTATACAGCCTCAAGTGTCATTTTAACATGAAACATGTGGTTGAGTTCTCACCAAAGTACTTCAACACCCTTTTTGAGGAATGGCGTGCATGTACCCCAACTGAAACGAACCACTGTTGGGAATCCAAACACAGCATGTCTATGGTCTTCTAGCCAGCCCTTAGTAACAGGATCTAGAAAACAGTGGCGTAGCCATTGAGCAAAAAATATTCACATTAAAAAAGGTTATGTAAATAAAAACAACTATCACCTCCAGGATATCCAGATCCAAAGTTGCGATGCATGCTTTCAGAAGTTTCATCCATGACCCACTCCTTCAGGGCTCGATCCCTTGTAACCTAATTGGCCATGTACAAACAAGTAAGAAAAAGTCCAAAACCTAATGATTAAATAAGGCCAGATAAGCCTTTTGCCTTGAACATCCTTAATCTACAAAAAATTTAGTGGATGTGTGTGGATAAATTTCCAATTGTTATTGATTCATGACTCAGTAATCTTTTTTGCCTTCAAGAGCATATACGAACTTATACTCTTAAAAGTGAAGATTACTACACTAAAATGATTTGAAAAGAGAATATACAACTCACCTTGGCGGCGATACTTGCTCCGCTAACGACTGGGTAAAGACTATCAGCTTTCTTAGCAACCACAAATTTGATGTCAGGAAACTTTTCAGACAGTCTGATTCTGTATTTTTCTGGATCTCCCACCGTATCTACATAAACCTGGAAAAGGAGCCAAATTCTTACAGAAATGAGCTACGAAAACAAATGCTTCTTTCTGTTCAACTACAAGAAAACGATTAAGATGGGCCCTGAGTACATATCTTCTACAATGTATTACACCATCATCCATTAAGCAGTAAGCAGAAGCCAATTAACTCAAACATCAGTCATACCTCAGTCAGAAAAACTCCCCTATTGAGCACGGTTGAAACAAGACCCATCGCAGAGCTATGAGAAATTTCATTTAAGTTTATTTTATCCCTGTCAAACCAAATTCCACATTGAGCATTCCAAACAGACAAAAATATGTAACAAAAATGTTACATATAAATACACATTACTTCTTCAGCATTTTAGAGGACAGCTCCCTTGGATCTATGACATCAACAGCCCAACCAATTGCTTCCTCAGCTTTCAAATTCTCAAACAACTCTTCCCTTTTCTCCTCCTTCAACGTCTTAGAATCTGCAAACAGTTCAAAAACATTAATCCAAACAGCAATAAATACATAGAAATAATACAAAACCAAAAACCTAACCAGCAAACTGGAGGGTGGCTAGAGTATCCTGATAAGAACGAGCACAGTACAAGCATCCGTACACCATTGGACCTACAAACAGACAGACAATAGAAAAAACGCATTAGGGAAACGTTGAATTGAAATCGGTGGAATTAGGGTTAGGGTTTAGAAAGGGATGACCTAAAACAGGGCCTCTCCCGGCTTCGTCTATGCCCATGATACATGGCTCCGACGCCCATTTCGCTTCTTCCGACCCCATACTTCGTCGGAGCTGCGACTGCGTGACAGTGCGAGTGACAATCGATAGAATCCAAATTCTCCGCGCGCTGGTCGCGATGCTTCAAGAGAGTGTTGACTAGTCAACGCATTCTCCGCACGTTGCAATTCGTTGCAAAAATTATAAAGATGCTTTAAAATTAATCATAATATATTAATATTACGCGAAATTGGCATACGAAATTTAAGGAAATCAAACCAAGTTTTGTGCTATAATTACAATTTTAATCTTAAATATTAGATTATTAAATTGCAATAAAATAGTAAGATTTTGTCTTTTATCACTAAACATAGATGAAATTTATGAAATGAGATTGATTCAGAAACCGAGTGTCTTACTATAGGAACTGGGCGACAAAGCAAAAACATGCAATCAACTCAAAGACTAGTAGCCTTTTAAGTCCTCAATATGTACCTTTGGCCTTTGTGCCTTTCAATTAAAAAAAAAACTCAAAGACCAGTAGCATGAAAAAATTGATTACAAATATTAGACATGGTATTCATGGCGGCCGCTATTATAATGTTGTGGTAACGAAATGTCATGGGGTCCGGCGAGGAAGAAGTGGAGGAAAGAAACGAGTGTTTGCTGCGGCCTCTGGTCGTCCCGCAAGAGACGAGGAAAAGGGTCGAGAGTATGGGGCGGCAGGCATGATGGAGCCTCAGGAAAAAGAAATCACACCAAGTCGTCTTCAGCACGTCCAGTTGACATTTGGAAAACATTTCTTTTAAATATTTCAGCGTTGATTTTAACCTTTATTTTACCTGATGTACTCAAACTAAACAAATGATGTTTTACATCGATATAATAGATAGGTCATCGTCATTCTGCACAACTAGTGCCAACACATTCTTTACGTAGTTTAACTCGGCTTCCTTAAAGTTCTCAGAACTGTCTTCCGGTGCATCTTTAAAACTTGATGTCATTTGTAACGATAATGTCTCATTGTCTCTGACTCGTTCTGTCCGGTGCTTGGTGACCTTTCTGAATTAATCGGAAATTTTCCTCAAACGGATGCAACGACCTATTCAAGCCAGTTGAGCTGTAAGATGAGAAATCATTGTTTGAAAGAACAACTAGATATCAGTTTATGCTCAAGTTTCCTTAAAAAATGTTCTTACAACTACTGATTTGGTGTCATGTCGTCGACTTGCTTCTTCCTGTCTCCAGTCAGTCCACTCCAACCACCACCTTCATCTCTCTCCCTTCTTCAACTCCACCACCACATCCAACAAAATGCACTAACTTCCACCACCCAACAATAACAAAATGAGGTCGAGCGCCACGCTCATCCTCACACTCATCATCACTACAATATTCACCACCACCATTACACATTCCGATCTCGCCGCCGACAGATCAGCACTCCTCGCCTTCCGTTCCTCCCTCGGCGGCCGCACAATCCTCTGGAACACCGACAATCCCTCACCTTGCTCATGGTCCGGTGTCACATGCGAAAACAATCGCGTCGTTGACCTCCGACTACCCGGCAACTCCCTCATCGGACATATCCCTACTGGCATCTTCGGTAACTTAACCGCTTTACGTACTCTCAGCTTAAGGTTCAACAAGCGGCTTAGCGGTCAGCTGCCGTCGATCTGAGTTTATGCGTTAGTTTACGAAACGTTTACTTGCAAGGGAATGCGTTTTCTGGTGAGATTCCTAATTTTTTGTATAAAGATTTGAAGGATTTGGTGAGATTGAATTTGGCTGGGAATATGTTTGTTGGTGAGATTCCATTAGGGTTTAATGAGTTGGAGAGGTTGAAGACTTTGTATTTGCAGGATAATGAGTTGACTGGTGGAATTTCTGGATTAAATTTGTCAACCATTGATCAGTTTAGTGTTTCGAATAATCGGTTGCTAAATGGTTCGATTCCTCAGAGCTTGAAGAGGATGCCGAAAGAGTCGTTTTTAGGAACTGGGCTTTGTGGGCGTCCTTTGGATTTATGTCCTGGTGAGGTTGATGACAACAATGTTGGTGTTGGTGGAGGTGGTGGTGGGAGGAAGAAGAAACGGTCTGCTGGTGCTATTGTTGGGATTGTGATTGGATCGGTTGTCGGGTTTGTTATACTTTTGGTTCTTTTGCTTTGGATTTGTAGGAAGAGGGGAAGGAAGAGTACCGGGAGGGTGGATGTTGAGACTGTTAAAGACGCGGAATTGGAGGTTCAGGGTGATAAAAATAGTGCTAAATTTGTGAATGGCGGTGGAAGACGGCATATGGTTGCAACAGCAGCAGTGGCACCAGCAGCTGTGGCTGTAAATAATACAAATGTGACAAATGCTGGTGGTAAGAAATTGGTCTTCTTTGGAACTGCATTTCCAAAGAATTTTGATTTGGAGGATTTGTTGAAGGCTTCGGCAGAGGTATTGGGGAGAGGGACATTTGGGACGGCTTATAAGGCTGATCTTGAAGTTGGTATTTCAATGGTTGTGAAGAGGCTGAAAGATGTGACCTTGGGTGAGAAAGCGTTCAGGGAGAAGATGGAGGCTGTTGGAGCTATGAATCACCAGAATTTGGCTCCACTTAAAGCTTACTATTACAGCAGCGATGAGAAGCTTCTCGTATATGAATACATTTCTATGGGTAGCTTGTCGGCTCTATTGCATGGTAAATACTATGATCTCCATTCTTCATTGTATCTACTCGATTTCTTTGCATTGTCTATTTTGATATAAAAGCATGATTTCTGCTGTTACTTATGAGTGTTTAATTTGTTTCTGCTTTCAGGAAATAGAGGAGCAAGCAGAATCCCACTTAATTGGGAAAAGAGGACGAGCATAGCCATTGGAGCTGCTTGTGGCATTTCCTACCTTCACTCACAAGGACCCACTGTTTCTCATGGAAACATCAAGTCATCAAATATCCTCCTTGACAAATCATACGTAACCAGAGTGTCTGATTTCGGTCTCTCGGAACTTGTTGTACCATCATCTACGCCCAATAGAGTTGATGGCTATCGAGCACCAGAGGTGATAGACCCTCGCAGAGTTTCCCAAAAGGCTGATGTTTACAGCTTTGGTGTATTGTTGTTGGAACTTCTAACTGGTAAGGCCCCAACTGATGCTCTCTTGAGTAAAGGAGTTGACCTTCCCAGGTGGGTTCAGTCCATAGTCCGTAAAGAATGGACATTAGAAATTTTTGACTATGAGCTACTGGACCCGAGTGTGGAAGAGGAACTGGTTGAACTCTTGCAACTTGCCATCGATTGCGTAGCCCCACACCCGTATAAACGACCTACCATGTCTGAGGTAGCAAAGCGCATTGATGAACTCCGTCGATCTAGCCTGATAGAATATCAGGATTCAGTCACTGAAACTTGCAAATTGTTGACAATGTGGCGACAAAATCAAATGCTCCAGGTCCCCAATAACGTTATTCTATCTAAAGGATAAAGTGCATAAATATGGACATCAGTTTCTTTGGATTTACCCGGAAATCTCACATCAAGTTCTTTTCTTCTTTTTTAATAAAAAAAAGTTCTTTTTCTTCTTTTGTCATCATCTGTTCCCATGTTGTGTCCTGGTGATGACTTTGTTGTTTGATTTATTTGTTTCATGGAAAGAACAACTGTCTCTATGTCATTTAACTATTCATTAAATTCTGTTAATTTGTATTTACACAAAACAACTTAGTTTATTGAATTAAAAGGGAAAATTAGAATTAAAAATCCTGGAAAATAGCAGTGTAAAAATCAAATTGATGAACATTAGCTAAAGGTGGTATGCTGTTGATTAGGAGGTTTAAAATATAAAGCTTAAAATTAATTTACACCATGTTAATCAACGTCAAAGTGAAACGTAAAAAATACAAAGAAAAATATGTACTTAATCTGTTTCCACAATTATTACGCTTTGGAAAAGCTGTTAATTTATGAAGCCTTCGTTTATAGGTCGCAGTGTACACATTATACACAGTATAGTGATCTAGCGGTCCGTCATCGGAGTAAAATAAAATAATATCACAGAATTCGACTCAGCATTATTCAAAAATAATATTAATTTTACGATGCATCAGATTTTACAAATAAACTGTATTTCTCACAAAATCTCAATTCAACATAACATAAAAAGGGCAAACAATTCAAGATATATTTTTCTTCTAAACTATTTACTACTATGGCATTATGACGAAATAAATTCCAATTTGTTTGAGTTAACATCAAGAGAACATAATTTATATGAATATGAGAGACCTCATCTCAACTACTGATTTTAAATAATATATCGTTGAGATTAAATTTTGTTTTAGTTGAATTGATATGTTAACAATCTGAATCAGCCATTCAAAAAGAAACATTAGCTGTCATAATTGACAATTTGTTTTAAAGGTAATCTTTCCTGATGATTTATTATTCATCAATATTACGCCTCATATTAACCTTTTCAATTTAAACTCTTACTTCAACAAAGTGGACTCGAATCTGGTGTTGTACAGTTATTTGTTGCGAGGATCAAAACATTGTTATTTTGACAATTTATATTATAATCTTATGTAGTTTTGAATGAACTTTTGTCAAGACTACGTAGTTTGGTCTCCCTACAAATAATTTTGCCACACATAATGTGAATCCCAACAAAGTAGCATTGAAATCTTAAACGTTAATTTGTGATACAAAAACTGCAAAAGTTAACGTAGAAAAAATAATAAAAGACACAACATTATAAATAGACCACGAACCGTACATCTCAAACCAACAATTCTATCCGATAATGTCCTCAAAAATGCGGCTCACCCTGCTCCTCCTCTGCCTCACCTACTTGCACCTCAAACGTACATATCGAGTGTTCTTAAATTTAATGTCACTGATATCATCATTTATTAATTTCAATTGCATGAATATTTCAAACTTCTAATTTGCATGCATGCAGTTAACGTCGTGTCGGCAACAAGTATTAGAGTTGTGAACAAATGCGGCCGCACGATATGGCCAGGAATCCAGCCCGGAGGCGGCAAGCCGGTCATTGAACGTGGAGGTTTCGCACTCAACAGCGGCCAATCCTACAACATCAACCTCCCCCCATTTTGGTCAGGTCGAATATGGGGCCGTGACGGTTGCAATTTCAACAGTGCCGGCAATGGACAGTGCGCATCAGGAGATTGCGGCGGAACCTTATATTGCGAAGGCCGAGGAGGCCAACCACCCGCAACTCTCTTCGAACTCACCGTAGCGAACGACAAGGATTACTACGACGTAAGCCTCGTAGACGGATATAATCTTCCTATGTCGGTATCGGTCACCGGAGGGTGTCCTTGGGTTGGTTGCGTTAAGGACTTGAACAACATATGTCCAAATGAACTTAGAGTATCGTCGGGTGGACGGGTGGTCGGATGTAAGAGTGCATGCATGGCGTTTAATAAGGATTGGGATTGTTGTAGGGGAGCTTGGGGATCTCCACAAACATGCAAACCTACGCAGTATTCGAAGATATTCAAAGATGCATGTCCACATGCGTATTCTTATGCTTATGATGATGAGTCTAGCTTGATGACTTGTAACAGGGGTGACTATGTTGTCACATTTTGTTAATTTGATGTACTTTTGATCCAAACTGAATAAATAAACATCGTTTGTTTTAACCTTTTTGTGTTACAAAAACAATTTATCGATGTATGAAATAAAGGGAAGGATTCAGATATAAAGTAACATTTAATATTGTTTTTTACATTAATTCATTTTTTAGAAAAAATTTAGAATTGTGGTAAGAGAATTGATCAAACATGAACTTCTAATAAATTAGAATCATAATCGTAGGATCAAGATTTTCTAGGAATTACTTTAAAACATTAATTTTTTGCAAATCGAATTGATTTCCCAGATAAATGCAAACATGTTATTTTCCGTAGTCGTAAAAATGGAATTATGACCATTTACGGGGAATATAAATTCACTTTTATTGTAAATATACATCCGGTTTTTCAATAATCATTTTTTCTGTAATCCAAATTCCAATGTATTTCGAAATAATATTATTTTTTCACAGATGGAAACATGGAATGAGAATGACATAAAGAAAAATGCGGAATTTAGAAATAACAAAACTTTTTACAAGGTTAACCTAAGCTCTTTCTACATAGGGTCAAAAATGTGTCGGGGAGTTCACATCATGAATTCCAGATTAAATGAGGGTTTAATAAAGTCAACTATCAGTTGTTTTTCAACTGATTTAGGTAATGAGATATAGACATGGGTTGCTTGCAATTTTCTAGTGACCTTGTGATGTTCAGGACTAACAGAAGCAAGACCCTCTAATGCACCCAATTGTACTAAAGTGGAGTACTTAATAACACCAATGCTCACTTAAGATATCAATTCACATTTGTTAGAATATTAGAAAGCTCGTGGAAGTGTACAACAACAACACAGTCGGAGATAACCTTAGTAGTCTGGGGACAACAGATATTTTAAGAAATATGCAAGCTGGGGAAGGGAGGAGTTTAACTTAGTCTGAAGGAGCTCTTGTCGAGTTGGGCAGCATTCACGCTTGTTTTTCACCCAACTAAGCGATTACATCCTAAATCACATTCTCATTTCCATGGTAGTATTGCTGTTGATCTGGCTGAGCCACTGGAGGTGAAACATGGTTTTGATCGGGCATCTGTTCAGACTCTTGGTGCAGGTCTTGGTCTCCATCATCTGAAAGTGTTGCTGCCATAATGTCAATTGTTGATAATTGATCCAACTCTTGAAAGGCTGCAGCCACTCTCAGGTCACCTGAGATTTCAGCAGACACATGGGGCTTCAGAGCTTCAATTGCTTGTTGCATTCTTGTTTGCTGCAGAAGAGTACACACACTATATGTCATACTCAAACATATATTTATGTACTTGCAAAAATAATAGAAATACATAAATTAGGGTGTCCACATTTTAAAATATGGTACTAACTAAAACTTATGTTAATGTTTCGCAAGTTATTTACGACCACACTTCATGTAACCATGTACGGATTATAAAGTAACAAGATGAGTATAATAGTAACAAGATGATAAACAATTAAAAGTAGAAATCATTAAAATGAAAACATAGAAAAACTTACAAAATTTTGAAGCTTGGCTCTAACATGCACATAATCCACCATCCATTTTGGCTCCACAGGTCCCATTGCTGATGGCTCTTTATTTATCTTCACCATAACACATTGGCAAACATAGAAAACTCAAATAAGTTCATATCCTGTACTTGAAAACTCGCATAGACAAAGGTAAAAGTGCTTGCAAGGGGGTAATATAAAAAATGTCAATGAAGTAATGGGAATACACACGAAATTATATACCATGCATCCACAACTACCCTAGCACTCAAATGTCACCACTTATTTTGTACGATTCCAGATGAATAAAATTTACAGCCAGATTGTAGTTACATAAAATTGCAATTACAGTCAAAACATTTTTGCTTCATAATGTTAATCTAAAAATCACATTTTACAAACAAAATCTACTCAAGCCAAGTTCTCTCCAATTTCTTTCGGGTAACATCAAACCTGCTCCCATCTTACCATTTGAGCCACTCTGCTCAACACATAATCCACACACCTCACGGCCATATACCATTCATCTCTACGTTTTCAACCGCCAAAATAATATGGCCATTCAAGCTGCCTATCCAGCTCCACTACAATGCATGACGGCATAATGGAGGGATAAACCCCTACCTAAAGAAAAGATGAGGTGATGCAATTCAAGTTTACTATCCTCTCAGAACTGCATGTCACACCCTGAATCCTTCGATTCACCAATTTGATTACCTTTTTGGCCATGGACTCTAATTATTAATAACCAACAACTACCTAAAACCTATGGTCTTTATCAAAGGGGAATATATCAATATGAAATTCCCCTGAGCCTGAAGTAAAAAACGACTAAATTAATCAAAATGCTCTAAGAGTCCAATATAACCAAGAAATGAAAGTTAGACTTGTCCGAATCAACAAACAAAAAATAAGTTTTTGGTCCCGGTATGTTGGTGCATCTCCGAGTCTTTGTTGTACTAAATTGATATCCAATAAATATAAGGCTAGATCTGCTCAGGGAGAGATTCCGCTGATTTTTCAGTACTTAACAATGTATCTAAAAAATTTAAAGCCAGCCTCACTAGCTCGACTCCAATCGATTACCAAGCAGAGTTCATGTGGAATGCTACTTTTTACTATTTCAGTAGGAAACATGGGAATTGGGGCTTCAATGTAATTAATTAAATTATGCACATAACTGACATCTCATCGATCACATGTTAACCCACCTTGCTGCCCTAAAATCGTAAACTAGAGTTAAGATCACTAATTTGGAGTAGAGTAGTGAGCAAACCAAAGTAGTATCATCTTATAAGTTTACTCGTAAATGAACAAATCTTCGGCACTGAATCTACCTATACTAATCATTTTTGCTCACACAATTGGTCAACATGAATGCTAAACTCTATTTTACCCAAAAATAAAAACACCCCGTAAAAGTATGATTTTGGGGCTTATGGAAAGTAAGATTTGAAAAGGAAAGTGAGGAATATCAAACTACTTATGGGCTATGTTTATACTGCGAAGATAGACTAATGGCAGTGTTTTGTTTTTGTATGTAAACCACATAAAAAGAGACAACAACAGCATCAGAAATAACATGTAGTGCCAAATTCATGTGTTAAAAACTATATCTTTCAACTAATTTGGGATGTTTTCACAACCTGGATATCAAAATAATAATCTAGCCAATTACACTAGTTTAATCAAATAGATAATATGTCATGGATGAGCTCTATTTAATATAATTATAAGCTCAAGTTACAAACTCGGAAAAGGGAGCAGGAAAATGACGACTCTTTTTATTTAATTAAATATAGAGTATTGGCAAAGTTTAATCATTATTTCCTGATATAAGTTTTCTGCTGCCCTCACAGTCACAAGCACACACTCAAAATCAATTTAAGCATCGGTATTTAAAGAGGGTCTGGCGTGAGGAAGAGTACTCCAATCAACACAATTCAAGGGCACAATAAAGTGGTGATCTGCTTTCAATTTAAATACACAGTCAGTTCTAGCTATATTGATCATGCCGTCTTGAGTTAAAAGAAATTTCAGAATGTAATTCAAAGATGAAAATTGAATAATTTGCATCTAGATTATTGATTTTACCGAATGCCTACCTAAATAAGAACTTAACAGTAGCCAACAAATATTTTTAATCCCCTTAGATAGCACACACATGAACTGCACAGCTTCTGAAACAGAAATAAGAGAAACGTGAAAGTACTCACCTTAGGCCTGCCGACAGGTCTACCAGGAATCTTCATGTACTTCCTACCAGCAACTCCAATTTTGGGTCGCCTGCCAGGCCTTTGCGAAGGCAAGGTAACCACTGCACTCTCAGCAGAAGCCTTCCTGGGTCTACCTCTGCGTCTAGGAAGGGACATAGTCTGAGATTCAGGCTCTCTAGGTCTCTCCACAGCCTTCTTCACAGTCCCATTTCCATCAGCATCTGTCCTCACTTTCGGAGGTCGCCCTCGACCCCTCTTCACCACAGTAGCCGTTTCCTGCCCTGGCCCATTCAAATCAGGCGCCTGATCAAACACCGCAGCAGTATGCACCGGCTCACTAACTGGCAACGATGTCGTAAGCGTAAACGCAGGAGGAGCTGTTACTGTTGCAGCAGCATTAGCAACAGCACTTGGCAAGGAAGCAAATTCAGATCCAGCAATCATGTAAGAATACTTATCCATAACAAGAACCCCAGCATGCTTCATCCTTTTCAAGTGACTAGTCAACATAGCAGAGTGAGAAGGCGGCAAATTGGTGTACACACGTTCAATATACTTAGCTATAGCTTGCCTACTGGATCCATTCTTCTCCTTGAGGGCCTCAATTGCTGATATTATCATCTACATCACCAAATCCCAAAATTAGGGTTTTACACTCAAACTCTAACAAACTAAACCACTTAAAATCAGAATCAAAATCACTCATTTCAATCAAAATTGTCAGCTTAATTAAGAATTAAAAGGAGAAAACAGAGCAAATTGAGGTTGGATACCTGTTCGTAAGGCGGATGAGGTTGGACGGCGGGAGTAGTGGTCGCAAGGGGATAAGTAGGATTGGGAGTGAAAGTGGGTGTGGGATTAAAGGATTGAGGAGTAGGAGGAGGAGGGTTGAAGGCGGCGGTGGAAGACGGCGGGAGGTAATTGGATTGGTCCATCATGTGGCAGAGCAAATCGGTACTCACTGTTATCTCCACTGTTAGAGAGAGAATTTCGGGATTGAAATAAAAATTCGATTATTAATTTATTTATTTTAAGAATTGTAATATTGCGTACTGAATTGAAATTATTTGACTATTTGGACCGTAAAAATAAAAAGGATGTCGTGAAATATATCTAAGTAAAAGAGCACTACTTTTGCGAAACATGAAATCTCTAGCTTAACAAAATAAATCATATAAACTAGCAATATCAAATAATATAAGCAGGGCAGGTTCACAAACAAATTTGGAAATTACAAGTTGTCCAGTAGAAGTCAAATAATCTCAAGTGCCCGTCTGAGCCTTATGGTTTCTATAGAGGTGAAAGGTGATGTTGTCACCGGAACATGGAAAAATTCAAGATATAGTTATCGACCACGCACATTTAGACCAAAAAGAAGAGTCGTACACCTTTTCCCATACCTCTGGAGAAGCCAATATCACCAGAACACACCAATAAAGAATGCCGCAAAACAGAGAAAAGGTTGTCTTTGTCTGGTTGGGGTTACACTGTTACAGGAGACTGATGACTGTTGTGGATGAATGCAGGGAAGGGTATATTACATTAACCACTAAGATAATTAAGGGGTTAAGGTTTTTGATAATATTGTTAAGATATACTCGTTAAACTTCCTTTTCATAAGACTACTATTTGCATTCATTATGTAAAGAATACAATAATCTTAACAAAGCAATAATCATGCGTTATTTTATGCTTACCGCCCTTGAAAAGCATGAGGCTCATGCCATCCGAGTCGATATGAGAGGAACAATTCCTCGGTATAAACACAATATTTTTATGACAAGACAGAATTGTTAAAGCATTTTCAATGACAGAACCACTGGGTGTATGAAAATTCTAATAATCCAACTTATCAAAGGTGCAACTGCAAATCATAAAAAAAACATAAGTTCAGCAACATCACCAAAAGGAGTTCAAACAGGACGAGGACATTTCTGGCATATTCATTAACTCGAGTCACAAGTCATGGATTCGCCTTATCTACATCTTAAACTGATAGCCATATCTCGATGATGATGATGACAAACTTCTCTACTAGTAGGGTCTTCCTCCAGGGGATCCTGATCCTGAACCTGGCCCATAGTTCTGGTTATCTCCATTTGGCACATGACTCCCTTCTGGTCCATTAGCAGGAAAATTCTGATTCTGGAAGTCATTAGGTGGGGCTCTAGCAGCATTATATTGAGGAGGCATACTGTTATTTTGGGGTGTGAAGTTGTTTGCATTTGGAGGAGTGGGGTGATTCATGCCAGGCGGAGGGTAATTGGGTTGAGGAGTGAAGTTGTTTGCATTCTGTGTGGGGTTGTTCATACCAGGCGGAGGGTAATTAGGCTGAGAAGCGAAGTTGTTCTGTGGAGGGAAATTTCCAGGGGCGCGGGGAGGGTAGTTTCCCTGAGGAGGATAATTGCCCTGAGGAGGGTAGTTTCCCTGAGGAGGGTAGTTGCCCTGAGGAGGATAGTTGTTTTGGGGAGGGAAATTGGTTTGAGGTACACTGCCTTGAGGAGGCTGCAAGTTGTTCTGAGGCGCATTGTGTTGGGAGAAGTTACCAGGACTCGGGTTAGGGCCAGGAGGACCCATGCTGTCTGGATGAGTGGCCATGTTGGGCGGAGGACCTCTGTTCTGGACATCCCTATTTTGCATGTTCTCTCTTCTCCTCTCAAAGTTTCTACTTCTATCAAAGTTTCTAGGTCTGTCATTGCGTCTATTCCTGTCTTGCGCACGAGCATTGTTCCTGACCCACTCCTCATGGTACTTTGGGTCATATGGAACAGCTTGACCATTGATGAAAGGTTCCCCTGTAAATGGTGATAAAAATGAGCACCACACATACAACATGAAGAATGAAAACAAGAATGCTAAAAGGGGTATTTCTATTTATTTAAAGTGTCCAAACAGAATTATGAAATGAGCCAGAACAAATGAGACAATATATGTCTCAGCTTTAGTTTATGAAATGTGTAGAGGCATGCTTAGTAAAACCTTTTTTAAACAACCTAACAGACCGAAGCAAAAATGAATGAGTAAAAACCATCTAGTTCAACACTAATGCTTCTTCAAAGACTAATGCACTGTAACAAAATATACCTCCATAATCTTTGTTTTTCACATCAAGATACGAATCAGGAAGAACCCAGCGAACTTTCGGTAATTCTGAAACAAAATATATCCATTAGTATCAAACAATTAAATATCATTTACTATCAGAAACCAAAAACCATAAAGCACACAATGTTACCCTTCAGTTTATAGGAGAGCTCCTCCGAAACAAGTGCTCCAAAAGCAAAGTAGTGTCTGGTAGACACTGAATATATCTTCATCCTTGCTTCTTCCTCGCTACAGTTATAAGAAAATCATACACAACCACATATATTTAAAGGTGTCAATTAAAGCACCCTAAATATCAAACCTTAATTTCATTTCTAAACAGTATCAAATGGATAAAAAGAGAGTTGTTAAATGTAACCTGCCGACGACCATAGCCAGGGTTTTGATATAACTATCAATAATCTCATCTCTAGTAGGATCACCTTCAGGCTTCTCCAACACAACCAGCCAATGCTCAAAATCACATCCATCCAGCAAAATAGTCTCTTTAGGAGGACGATTAGACCAATTAGGGTTAGGGTCGTTGAGAGACGATGACGTAGATCTAGTAGCAAATCCTCGTGTAGCAGCGGCGGGACGAATTGCGGCGCGAAGTGTGGCGGAGACGGCGGCGGTTAGAGGACGGATACGCGAAGGTACAACGGCGGATGACACAAAGTACCGTCGAGCGATTGAAAAGGGAAGGCCTGCGGTCGTGGTGGTGGAAAGTTTGGTGAGGAGCGAGCGAGAGAAGATTCGAGTCGCCATGGCGATGAATTGATGGATGGATGAGAAACCCTAGCAGCGAAATGGAGTGATATTTATCAAGATATTTTTGAGGGTTTAAGGGGTCTGAGTTGTTAACCGACTGATTCATTGCGGTTCGATTCGGTTCGGTTCGGTTCGGTTCGAAGACAGTAATTGACCAAAATGAACCACCGGTTTGGAAATTCGTTTGGTTTATGGAAAAGACTATTGGGCCGAGAGCGTTATCAAGCCCAGAGCCCAATTGGCAAGACCGACCGTGTTGCAACAATCTCAGTCTGTTGAATCAATCGCTGGCTTTTCAAATCAATACAAAACCCTTTTCCCGGCGACGACGTCTCAACTCCGCTTCGATGGCTGCGCATCTAGCGCAAAACGGTAACAAGAAAAGCGAAGATGATGAAGAAGAAACTTCCGGAAGTAGCGATAACGACTCCGAATTCAATGAAGATATGGAGTCATTAAGAAAGGCGTGTATGTTAACAGGAACCGATCTGATTAACCCTAGTTCTGCCGCTCCACGCATTTTACCGCCTGATTCTGAATCCGATGGTGAGGAAGATGATGATGATTTTGAGCTGGCGAGGCGTGTGTGTCAGAGACTTTCTGTTTCCAATGCGAAATTTGGGCAGTGTAGAGATGATACTGTTTTTAAGCCGTGGAGAGTTGTGCCGCCTGATGATTCTGATGATGGAGAAGACGATTTCGCTACTCTGCGTGCTGTGCAGAATCGGCTTTCCGCTTATGATCAGAGTTGGTCTTTCTTTCTTTTATTGTTTGTGTATATTGTATAAATTACTTGTACATCAGCTTCACTTGAGTAATTATTTGTTCTTTTTTGCATTCATATTGATAACTCTGTAAATGTACACTAGGATCGTCCTAAAATTAGTTCTTTATTAATGTGTAGTTACACCTTTGAAGAAAATTAAGTATTCTTCTGTGCAAGTTACAGTTAGTTATGTATTGGAAAAGCTTTTGGTGTTGCGTTAATTTAACCTTATGTCTCATCTTGTATGTATTGATGCAGAAGCTAAAAGAGATGGTATGGAGGATAGTGTAAGAGATGATGAGCAGGTTCGTGCCCCTAGTACACCCTTGGAGAAGGAAACTTCCGGTAATTTGTTTGTACATAGAACTAATGCTTGCAAAGGGTTTCCAGATTCGGAAGTCCCTTATAATCCTGCACAGAATGTGGAGTCATCAAGTCCAAATATGGCTTCTCAGGATTATGGTTACTTAGAGAGCCGTCAACATGGTAGTCACGTACCTAGACTGCTACCGAATGAAAGTTCTGGCTTCCCAAGAGCTGCACAGCTTCTCTTAGATGCAATCAAGAAGAATAGGCTGTGCCAGAAGATTGTTCACAACAGGCTTGTAAGCGTTGAAGCACGAATTGAGCAGAACAAGAAATTGAAAGACCGCGCTAAGATACTGAGGGATTTTCAAATATCTTCCAAAAAAAGAGTTGGATTAGTCTCATCTCAAAAGAAAGATCCTCAAGTACTATTAATTTCGCCTCCCAAGGTAAGAAATATTTGGATTCTAATCATGCCTATACGTTTGTTTTAGTTGCAATGCAGAAATCTTTTCAAATAATAGTGCCTGATCCCTTCTCAGGCTGTCTCCAAATGCCTCTTTCGCCTTTTATAGTTTATTATTTTTTGGTAATTATCATCCATTGCTGGTGGTAATTATCTCCAAATCTGCATATCATTGTGGTCATGGCCTATGAGTTAAAGTTTTTGTTGTTGGCAAACATCTTGTCTAATTAATGGCAGATTATTCAACAAATAATCATGAAATCTAATCGATATATGTCATCTATGTTGGACCAATTGTATTGCGTTGCAGGTCAGTACTGAATGATTTCTGTGACTCACCTTTCTTATGTCGCCTTTCAATTCAGTTACCACTTACCACCTTTTCACTGAAATCATGCGTGTAGGTCAAACTGCTTTGGTTCATGTAGTGTGAATTCAGGCATTTTAATTTCTGTCATGTAGTGCACTGAATGCAATAGTACATAATGCATATCCTTACCCCTTTATTGAACCATTAGGATGCCATTTCTTCCAGGCTCATACTGTTAATGCTACTGAGTTTTTTCATCATCTTGCAATTTGTTTACCATTTGTATGTCAATAGACTCATTGCATCTCTGGTGTTAAATGCCGATCTTAATATTTACTACTTGAAATGGGCTGATCTAAATAACTGTTGTTTCATTACACAGAAATGTGATTCAAAGACGACAGCTATGAAGTATGGACCTGGAGACAACAGTGATGCTGCCAATTATAGGTACACTATGAAAAAGTTTCCTCTCAATTTGCAACCGCAAAGATGGTCCAATGAAGAGAAAGATAATCTCAGGAAGGGAATTAAGCAGGAGTTTCAGAAGGCTCTGCTTAAAAAGTCTGTTGATTTAATAAGGTAAATTGTGCATTCAATAATAAGGAGTCTTGGCACCGCCTGCTCTTTTTAACTCCCTAAATTTCTATCAGTTATATGATGTTTCGTTTAGAATTTAGATTTTCTGTATGTTAAAGGCACACAATGTGGTTACAGTTAATTGCAAAATATAGTTTACTAAAAGTCAATAATCACATCATTTACTTAATGTGGTCTTTTACACTATTTTATCTTTAGTTTCTTATTGTACTTTGCAGTATGCTTACTTGTTTATAGTGTTTTTTCTGCAGTTATTCAGAAACATACTTTTGGGACCTCAAGTGACATTGACAATGTGATGGCCTCGATCAAGGGTCTCGAAATTACCCCTGAAAACATTAGAGCGTACCTTCCCAAGGTTGATTGGGATGCCTTTGCTTCTGTTTATAGCAAAGGGCGGTCTGGTGCAGAATGTGAAGCCAGGTAATGTGTTGAATTCTTGTTGTTTCAATAGGCATTTCTTTTTTATTATATACAGCATGACACTGGATTATGTTCTGCATGATGTGTAAGCCTCTGATATTCAGCGTGTCTTTGTAGGTGGCTGAACTGGGAGGATCCAATGAAAAATAACTCCAAATGGACGAGAAATGAGGATAAGGAACTTTTACTTATCGTCAAGGAGAAGGAGATGAGTAACTGGATCGACATTGCAGTATCACTAGGAACAAATAGAACACCCTTTCAGTGCTTGGCTCGGTTTCAAAGGAGTTTGAATGCTCAAATGGTTAAGAGGGAGTGGGATGAAGAAGAAGATGCTCGTCTTTGTGCTGCTGTAAGGGCTTTTGGTGAGAGTAATTGGCAGATGGTGGCAGCTGAATTGGATAGGAGAACTGGTACCCAATGCTCTAACAGGTCAGGTTCCTTATGTTCATAGTTGCCATTTGAATTTCCTATACAAATACTTAGTTTTTGTGCAATGAAAGATCTCTTCGTCTTCTTTATGTTGGGTGATTTAATTATTTACCATAAGTCAATACCATGGTATATAGCAGTGCCTCGACCCACGTCAAGGCTGCTTCAAATTATCTTGGCATACTGTTTATAAGCATTACTTAATGATATATCAAATTGTTTGTCTTGCAGATGGAAGAAATCATTAAACCCAGAGAGGTTACGAGTGGGGAGGTGGACGATAGACGAGGACAAACGCATGAAAGTTTCAGTGAAGCTCTTTGGTGCGAAATGCTGGAATAAAATAGCTCAGTTTGTGCCTGGAAGAACTCAAGTACAGTGTAGGGAAAGGTAATTCAACTTTAACTCATGTTAATAAGTTTTACGAGTTATGAGTCTGGACGAAGTTGCTTAGAGGATACTCTTTGTGCTACAGATGGGTTAATTGCTTAGACCCTTCTTTGAAATGGGATCCTTGGACTGAAGAGGAGGACGCAAAGCTGATGACTGCTATAGGGGAATATAATTACTGCTGGTCGAAGGTTGCTGCAAGAATACCTCCGCGGACTGACAATCAATGCAGAAGGTAAAATATGGGAATTTAGTCTTCGTAATTACATTATATATTTATTTTACTGCCTTGTCTGACTCCTGCTTTTGCAGGAGATGGATGGCTTTGTGCCCTGATGATGTCCGTAAACTTCAAGCAGTCAAAAAAATACAACAGGTTGCTCTAATCTCTAACTTTGTTGACCGGGAGACAGAGCGGCCTGAACTTGGGCCTGAGGATTTCCTGCCACCTCTTATGTTATGTGCAGCACCTGAACCCAACAGTGAGGCACCAACACGAAAGACGAAAAGGAAGCAGCGGTATGTTTTACCATTTTTTTAATTTTTATACTATGTGATTGTTTGCTTACAGTTGATTTGATTTTCTTGTTTTTAACTTTACACAGTGAGAAGCCAGCCCTTGAGCTAGACAGTTCAGAACACAACAAGTGAGTAGACATTTCTACTTGTTACTAGTTATTTATCTTGATTTTTCATTATATGTAAAGAAGGCAAAGGCATTAAACTGACATCTTATGGGCTTATCCCCATCAAAACTGCAACTAAAAGATTAACATTGATTTGTTCAGTTGCGCTTTTTATTGCACCGCATTTTTTAAAAGGTTGTGGTCTCTTATTTTACAGGACTTCTGGTGAATCTCGAAAGAAGAAAAGATCTCGGGGAAATGTAAAAGAAGTTCAAAAGGATTTTGAGACAACTTGTGGTATTAATGATGTCAATGAAGCTGCTAGGTGCATCAATGATGGTCCTGCCACTATAGAAAGTTCTGTGATAGAGTACCAAGAATCGTTTGAGTGGAACGGACAAGGAAACTGCGACTCTTCTTCATATTTTAATTTGGCACCATTAGGTACAGACACGGGAGGAAACCCCAGTGACTCACATAAATCTTCCACGAGAAAAAAATACAAGCCAAGAAGAAAGCCTGTTGCTGCCAATCAACCTCGTCAATGCACTCCTTTATTATCAGAGACCCGAAGTGTGTCTTTGCCAAAGAGCAATTCAGTTTGCTCTGAGATTGGTATGGTGGATAACCCAACCTTAATAAAAAAGAAAACAACCTCAACCCAGAATAATGATCGGAAGAAAAATTCTCGTTCCATCTCCAAGAGAAAAAACATTGAACTTGAAGCTGCAGCAAATATTCAACCTCAGTATCGAATTCCAGAAACATTAGCGAGTATCTCTAGAGTATTTGGAGCTGCAAACTACGAGGTAAGTCATGAAAATTTAAGGTTTATTAAGGATACTGTAAATCCCTGTGAACTGTCTAAATGTATCCAATGTCCTGAACAAATTTTTTTATCATCAGGTGGCAGATAAAAGGACAAGTGAGAATTGTGAGCATTTTCTAGATCAATCCACTGCCCTTTCAGAGGACAGTGATACTCTACCACTAACTTCTCTCATTCACGAAAAGAAAAATGAGTTTTATGCGGAATTCGAGAAATACCTCAAGGCCAGTGGTGGGGTGGAAAAAACTGATACATTATGTCATGAACAAGCCAGTGCTAGTATTAGCGAAGATGATTTAGTTCCGCTAGCGTCCATTATTAAGAAAAAGAGAAGTGTTTGTAAAGGAGAATTGGGAAGTGGGTTGGAAAGAATTCCAGTTGAGCAGGTCATTTCTGATTTGATTGAGGATGATACTCCTCTCGCAGTATTTATCAAGAAAGTCAAGAAGAACAAGAAACTACATTAGTCATGGACTTTTTCTGTCGGTTAGTTATATCAAATGGAAGAGAAGCTCTTCCTTTGAATGTGAGCATTGAATTGTCAACTGCCCAGGTTATAAACAGTAGGCAATTCAACAATTTTGTATATGTTTCCATAAATGTATAATATTGTTGTTACAACAACCCTTGAAGCATTGCTAACACAGATATTAACTGACGTTTCTACCTATCCATCGAAGTCTTGCACGCGTATATGTGAGACTAATGTATGAGGATAAGCACATATTTCGTAACAGGAAATCAAATGCATGGAACAGAGCGGTTCTTTTCGGGAGATGATCTCCTCCATATACACCAGCTACTTGTAAGAGCCTTTCAGATTCCATTGAATTACCCTTCCAAATGCAGTTCTCACTTCCCACCTAGAACACACTTCAGGGCTTCCTTGCACAAATGTAAGACCTTCGGAGTCCATGAAATATGATATTTTCCTCAAATTCCACAGAAATGCCTTCAAAATTATTGTTGCGACAATCAAATATTAACGTGCATAAATTAATAATCTTTGGACTGGAATAAAACGAAAGCCTTATCAAAGCTAACCACAATACTCTTCCCCTCCACTCCACATTTAGTCCTACGACAAGCGGCTGCAACATTATTGAAGATGAAATTGGAAAACAATACTCATATTTTTAAGCACAGAGTTTTACATTAAAACTGGACATATTATGAGTTAGTATTTCCAATTACTCAACTATTAGGGCCAGATGAATGTCTATACTATCAGTTTTTGTTTTCTTTTTGTTCTTTCCAATGTTAAGGATGTAAATGTATCAAAGATATAAACAGATACATTAAATATTTTGATCATCTCGTGTTACACTAGACCATTTCTCATGATCAGATACACTATTTGCATGTTGACGACATTTTTAATGTTTTTGCTGCAAACAAGAACGCAGTTTTTTGCTTAATATTAATCCTTTGTTTCACTTTTGTCTAGTGCAGCATATTGTAATGGAATGCTATTATAGACCAATATGCAAAAACAGCCTTAATATAACTTTCAGGAACCATCAGTACCTCAACATGTAACTAAATTGCAGTCAAAATAGAAAAAAGGCATCATCCAACTCAGAAAACTTGCAATAAAGAATCTAACATATGCTAATGACTGATACATTCATCCTCCAAGGAGAAATGCAAAAAATCATCTGCTATATCTTAGTAAGAGCGACCTACTCCCCACACCCTGATAACTCCGTCTGTGTAACCACTGAACAGAGTACTTCCATCACTACTCCAGTTCAAGCAGGTGCAATAGATTACCTACAAAATAATTAAGCACAAAAAGCTGATTATTCATTCCAATCATGAAGTATGTCAATGTATCATGGGAACTTTCCACTAAGCACAACTTCAACAACTCCAACTAACATGAATAGATTATTTGTTAGAAATCAGAAAAAATTGTCCGAATTAAAATGCCCAAGTATATATGTTATGGATTCACAATGCATGTCAAACAGATTGTAAAATGTGGTTCTAAAACCAACACTATCAACAAAAAACCAATATGCATAAGATTATTTCACCTATCCATCTATTACAAACGACTAACTGAAATAATAAATCTAACAGATACAAAATTGTCGGCACATTAACCTCTCAACTTATCTTTATGGAATCGCTAGTCATCAACTCCAATTCGCTAATCATGCATTGATTCAGTAAGCATTTGAAAATACCAGAATCTATAATTTTGCACAATGCAAAAATGGTAAAAGATTACCTTTTTCTTGTTAGCAACTCCAGTGGTATCCTCAGCCTTCTCAGCCTCAGCCTTCAGATCAATCTTAAGATCTTCAACAATAGTCTTACTCTCCAAATCCCAAATCTTAATCCCTTGCTCAGTAGCAGCACAAAGCCAGTACCTGTTAGGACTAAAACAAAGCGCGTGAATAATCGACCCAGCATCCAGAGAATACAACTTCTTCCCCTCAGCCAAATCCCACAACAAAATCACACCATCTTTTCCACCACTAGCACAAAGTGAACCATCAGGTGAAACTGCCACAGTGTTCACATATCCATTGTGTCCTGCCAATGTAGACCTAAGCTTACAGTTACTCAAATTCCACACCTTCACAGTCTTGTCCCATGAAGCAGACACAATTGTTGGCAACTGAGTATTAGGACTAAACCTAACACATGAAACCCAATCAGTATGACCTTCACCATCCTGAATAGTGTACTTACACTCTCCTAGAGTATTCCACAACTTAATCGTCCTGTCACGAGAAGCCGAAACAATCTGACGATTATCAATTGAGAATGCAACAGAGAGCACATCCTTAGTGTGACCTACAAATCTCCTAGCTGAAACACCAGCAGCCAAATCCCATAAACGGAGCTCACCGTCCCATGAACCGGACAACGCAAACTGTCCGTCGGAGGAGAGTACAACATCCTGGACGAAGTGAGAGTGACCGGTGAGACGACGGCGGGGGACGCCGAAGTTCTTGTCGTCCTTCGTGAGGTTCCATAGAATGAGTGACTTGTCACGGGAGGCTGAGACGATCATATCGGAGTTGTCAATTGGTGTTGCGATGGATGTCACCATGTCAGTGTGGGCCCGTAGTGTGCCGCGGAGGACTAAGCTTTCTGACATATTTGAAGATCTGCGTACGGCGGCGATTGGAGTCTGGTGCAGTGAGTTTGTGAGATTATGGTGCGGAGGGAAGCTGGAGATCGAAGCGTTGTATTTATAGTCAAGCTATTAGGGTTTCGCAACTTCGCCGCTTAAATCGGTTGGTCTGTTGAACCGAAACGAGGTCAATTAGACCATAAAACCGGATTCAATTTTGGTTTTACAACGCTTGGATTTCTTTTCTTAATGCGGGCCGATTTGAACCAAATTGATCTGGTCCGATTTGTGGTCCAATCGGAGGGTACGTGAAGAGGAAAAGGAGCGTCGACGGCGAGTAATTGAGGTTGAGAGTGGCGAAATGGAAGTGAAGAGCAACGAAGTTGTGATGATGCTGGAAGCGCCTCCGACGTGGTCAGGTGCGTCAAGTGCGGAAATAATTGACGCGTTGCCGTACATCGATGACGACTACAGCGATCCGAAAATCAAGCAAGAAGTCGACAGATTAGTCGAAGAAGAGATGCGTAGAAGCTCAAGAAAGCCTGCAGATTATCTTAAAGATCTCCCTCCACTTCGTAAATTGAGTTTTGAGGTATATATGAAATGAGAATGAGTGGATGACATCTAGGGTTTTATGTTAAGGCATTGTTTGAGTGCAAAAAGTGAAATTTTTAGTAATTTAGAGTAGATTGAAGTTTAAAATTTGGAGGTTGTGTGAGTGATGATATATTGGCTTTGTGTATTTGTTGCAGCAACATCCGATGCTTCAAAAAGAGTATGAGCGTGTGAGAGCTGGAAAACCACCTGTGCCACTTGACATGTCAAGATATGGCCTTGAATTACCACCAATGAATAAAAGGAATGATGAAACTGCTTGGAAGCAAGCACTTGAGAAGGCTCAGCGTTTGTTACAACATCAAGTCATCAGGTATCAAGATGTAGAAATTTATTTAAAAGTTTGGCTTGTGTGTTGTGTGTATAGTTTTTATGGTGGGTTTATTTCGTTAATTTACAAGGGTATTTATTCCCTTGGCTGTAGACTCTTATAAATGTCAAACATAAGCAAAGGGGTGTCTGAAGCGATAAACATATTTAGTAAACATAGTAGAGACTTGAGTTTTGTAGCTACAGTGATACATTTAAAAGAGTTGATTCCTTTATTCATATTTGATGGGTTTGCTTAAAATATTTCGAAAGTTACTGACCTAAAGGCTGTGCAAACACATCATTTTGTTCCGCTTCAGGGGATGTTCATTGTAACACTATTTTCATTCTTGGCCTTCTGTTTTTGTCGTATGTTCTATGCTTTAAGGCTCATAGCCTTTTAGAGTATGAATAAATTGTAGTTCCTTTTTAATGGCAGATATATAAAGCTTTATATTTGTATTGTACTCGTCACTAAACAGGTTGGAAAATTTAGAACTCATGGCTAAACATGGACCTGAGGTTTGGAAGCAACACAATCATCGGCTTGAAGGCATTTTATCCAGGTTAGCAATCTGTTATTGATTTTGATGTCTTAATGCACTCTCTTGAATATTTCTCTTTGTTTTTTCCTAGCATGCTTAGCGTATGAGCCAAAAGAAACTGATATACTAGGATAACTAAGAGAGCAAAATTTGTTATGACACTGTCACAATAGGGGTTACATGCTTTTAGGAGTCTTTATTGCCTGTTATATGCAACCCACTTGCCAACGATTACTTTAGCAATTCTATGTCCTGCTCTCAAATATCAGCCAACGATTATCTACATTCATCTAACTTGCATATTTCCACTGGGCACTGACAAGGCTACTACTGGGGTTGTATTCAGTTAAGACCATAATGGTTTTAGAATTGTTTAATTGTGAAAATAGTGGTGGAATGTGGGTTTGGAATTTATGTGTTGAAAAAGAACAAAAGGCTACCGATTATTGAGTGGAGGTAAGGTAACAACGCTAAAGAGACCTGCGGAGTAGTTAACAAGTTTCAAGTTGGAGATACTTTGGACTTTGACAGTTTTACAACATAGGACACCTTGGTACTGTCAAGTGTCAACAATATTTTTACAGTCCATCCATAGAAGAAGTGAACCGCCAATAAGACTGTAATTACAAATGTTTCAACATACCCAATACCTTGAAACAAATCTAAAGTATAATTATAACTTGATTGGATTGCTCTCTGTAGCTTAAAGCAAGTGATGTTTGTAGCTTTGCTGTTCTTGACACATGCTGTCTACCGTTGCTCTCAGAACGCAATCAATGGCCATGGAACAAAATAAGAAAATAGAGAGTGTGAACCGTGAAAGGAAGTATCATCAGGTGAATTTAAGTTGTAAAACTGACACCCATTTGTTATGTTTGTGGTCAATTGATTAACTGAAAAGGTTTCTGTGTATATGATCAGCAAAACACTGCATACGAGCTCAACGCCTTATCTGCTCAGTGGAAGGAACTTTGTGAGAAGAACATAGAAATTCGTGCTGCTTGTGCTGAGTTGGAAAAGGCAATTGAAGATGAAAAGAGTGAAGCTGCAAAAAGGTAAAATACCTACACATATGGACTCCATTTTGTCATTGCAGATTAGATCTGTTATAACTGACCATTGTATTTTTTTTCAGAGGTTGGAACATAGACTTCAATCTGGAGAATGGTTCATTGATGAATGTGGACCAGTGACAAATTGAGATGTTGCAGGTAACTGCCCTGTTAGGTATTCATAGAACCATTATATTCATCCTTGATATGTTGGGAACCTTTATATTGATACTTGTTTGTTGACTCTGCAGGAAGCTTTCAGATTTTTGTTTAGCTTTACCGGATAGAAAAGACGAAGGAGATATCACTAATTGTCCTTCAAATTTCTCTTACTAATGACAAGAAATATTGATCAGGAAGTACCTGTGACTAAGTTTATGTGTTTCTGTTACTGGATTCTGATTGGGAAATCAACACATTTAGAGTGTAATTCTGTGGTAGCAATCCTGAAATAAGGTAAACTTATTTCCTGAAACAAGTGAGCCTAAGTTGCACATATGTTTTTCTGTTTTTGTGTTACAAGTATGACTACGTCAAAAAGTCCTCAGAGCTTCCCATGTAGCTGATACAATTTCAGTTGCTTCTGAGGAGTTGATCAGTGCATCATTGCCAAGGTGTCTGATTTATGTGTCCTTGACAGAAGCGAAAGTTGTGACTGAAAACAGGTGATCCGCTCAGGAAACATGCTATCTATGGCTATGGACATCAAACATCTAGATTGTACTTTAGTATCCTTACATTATATGTA
>QZGG01002214.1:0-42550 GCA_006409495.1 Sedum album
TTTTTGTTAGGAGTCTGTTTTCGTAGCTTTCATATTGAAATGTCCTTGACATCATGCACTTCAGCTTGAGTACCCTGGTGGTACCAGTGCAACATAGGTGCCCTCCATTTTAATCTCAAAGTAATAGCCTTAATGAGATATGCCGTCAGTTGAAAAACAACTGATGAGGATGAGGATGAAGCACACATCAAGTTTACTCACCAGTAAGTATCTTATTTGACAAACAGAAAATGTATTACTTGGTTAATTAAAAATGACGGTATCACTCCTATTTATTGGAAAAATGAAGCGCTGGCTGCTGAGAAGCATAACATAAATAGCAGAGCTTAATCTAAAGAATACACTTACGCTTATCCATGTTGACTTTCAGGATCACTGGCATGAAGCATGGCATCTGGAAATGTAGGCTGATTCTTTCCAATTGATCCGTGCTTTCTCATGGTAAGAGCCTCATCATACCCATCATAGCCCCTATCATCTTTTGAAAAGCACGCCTTGAATTCTGGTGAAAATAGAATATGTTTTCTTTTGCCTGGCATATTCTCTCATCGATCACTCTGCAAAGAAATTTAGTTTTGAAAAATGTTACAAAACTAGCTCGTCAAACGTATTAGAAACTTGCTAACAAGTGATATAGTTAATGAATGTAATGCTAAAAACCTTGTATGCTTCCTAACAAGCACATTTGATATTATGATCAATAGGTGTACACAGATCAAACTATTATTTCTGATGAGCTTTTATAAACTTTTACTAAGAACAGAAACTAAGGTAGCTTTATGCCTTAAATACGCCCAAGGTAAATAATGTCAATCCTTAACCTACTCAAGCTGTTTGTCGAGCTCATTAAGATGTGATTTATTTTTCTTTTGGTACCCTTGGAATCAATGTACCGTATTGTAGCTCACCATTCAGCTTTTTACAGAACCCATCATTATATTATGATTGTATGATGTTTCTTTTGATTATAGAGCTGGTGCTTGGAGAGGTACTTGTAGGCTACTAAGCCTTCCAGCTTAAGAGAACAAAAAAACACCTTCTCAGAAAGACCCTAACTAAAACCCTCCGCTTTCAGATGTGCATTCAAGCTGTCTACTATATTAGAGATTAAAGCTTAAAGCTGTAAGAGTTTGGCATGCCCATTTCTCCTTTTCTATTGCTTTGATGTTTGAGAACTTCAGTCCTTTGTTCATTTTTTATACCTGCTAGCTCATTAAGTGTATTATAAAATTGCAGGAATCTCTACAAGCTAGAAGTGTCCACTGGTAATCATTGGTAAGTGTCTGAACTCTCCAGGTACCGGTCGTTCTTTATCCTGTGAGTATAGTTTGGCTGATTCCATTTATGCTTATTTTTCCAAGATCATGAAGTGCAGTGGTTCCAAATTCTTTTTTTTTGATGAAAAGGCTAACAACCTAGCCAAGAAACAACCAAAAAACAGCAGCCAACCAAACCAGACACAAGGCAAAAACTGATTACAGAAAAAAAGGGCTTCTAGGAATAGCCTCTCTAGAGAACCAAGACCACCTCTCCTGCCTCGCACGACGACTCAGATCATCCGCAGCTTCGTTTAGCTCTCTCAAGACATGAACAACTCGCCAGCCTTTGTTTCTGGCCAGAATATCCCAGCACCTTTGAAGCCACCTTCTAGGACCACTCTTGGATTTGTCACCTGAGAAAATCACCCAGACCGCTTCCAACGAATCAGAGGCTATAGTCACCACCCCCCTGCCACTCTCCTCAGCCAAACAAAGAGCGTTAGCAATAGCCAGACCTTCGATATCCAGAACGGAAGCCATCTCAGTCCGCCAATCAGCCTGCACACGAACCACCACAGCACCCTCGCGAGCAACAACCGCCCAGCCTGCTGATCTGTCCTCACTGCACCACGAGCCATCACAGAAAATAACAAGACCATCCATCAGCTCGTCTGCCCGATCCACCCCTATCCAGCTCCTCAATCCCCTCGAGTTAACGCACATATCACTTTGGAAGAGAAGTGATTTAATTTTAGCCACCACTTGATCCACAGTCCACCCCGCATTGCCATGACGAACTTCGTTTCTGTCCATCCATAATGCCCATATAATGCATATTAGCGTCCTGAACTGGTCTCTAGGCAGCCGGTCCCCACACAAGCTTAACCAATCCGATGGCCTGCCCCCTGGATATGACACTCTCTCCAGATCCACACCTACACGACTGCAAATAGCTTTACTCTTCCAACAGTCGCGCATAATGTGGAGCATTGACTCGCCCTCAAACCCACAAAACATGCAAGCCAGATTCCCTTCACACCCTCTTCTTGCCAAAGCTGTGGCGTCCGGAACTCCTTCGTGGAAGAATCTCCAAATGAGAAACTTGATCCTAGGCGTGACGTTCATAAGCCATAGCCTCCTCCAGAACCTCTCACTATCTCTCTGGTCTGACTGTTCCCCACCCTCCTTGCGACTATCCAGCCAATCTCGGAAGGCCAGGTCATACCCTAGTTTCACCGAATATGCCCCATCCCCTGACCCTCTCCATCTCGGCCTCAAGTCGGAATCATCGAACACAATCCCCCGCCCAAGCAATTCGACCACCTTCATTAGACTCCCCCAAGCGTGCGAAGGTCTATGGCCTTTTGGCGCTGATAGGACTGAACATGCCGGGAAGTACTTCGCCTTTAACACTCGAGATACAAGTCTATTTGGTTTCGGTTAGCAGCCTCCAAACCTGCTTCATGAGAAGCGCGTCATTCATCAGTTCTGGACAACGCAATCCCATGCCTCCCTTCCTCTTGGACCGATAAAGGATCTCCTTTCTCACCCAGTGGATTGGTTTCGTGCTACCCGTTGTTGACCAGAAGAATTGCAGGGCCTGGCTTTCCAGCGAGCGACATACTCTAAGAGGAACTTTGTAGCTCTGCATGACATACTGAGGAATGGCTTGAAACACTGCCTTTAATAAAGATTTCCTTCCCTGAACCTGACAAGAAACGATTCTTCCAATCCGCAAGCTTTTTCCGGGATTTCTCTTCCACCTCCCTAAACACCTGGCTCTTGTTCTGGCCAACAATAAGCGGAAGCCCCAGATATTTGGAGTGTTCGTCAACAATCCTCAGACCAAGCTCCCTGGTCAGCCAACCTCGAAACACAGAATCCACATTCGGGCTACACACTGCTTCCGACTTAAGTAAATTCACCTGCTGCCCGGAGAGCCGTTCGTAATCAGCAAGTAAACCTTTAAGGCACCTGACTTCGTCCTTATCCGCTTTCAAAAAGATTAAGCAATCATCCGCAAAGAAAAGGTGAGTTATCGCCGGACTCCCTCTACTGACTCTGATGCCGGAGATCTTCCCGCGGCCTTGCAAATCAATCAGCGCCCTCGACAGCCATTCCGCACAAATGACAAAAAGAAAAGGGGAGATCGGGTCTCCTTGCCTCAGACCCCTCTCGGGAACAATCAATCGGGATAGCTCTTTATTCACTCTAACTCGATACTTGACTGATCTAACCGCTGTCATGACCATATCAACCCAATCCTTCTCAAACCCAAACCTCCACAACACTCTTTCAATGAAGCGCCGCTGTGGATCTCCATCTCTTCTGGGAGGCATTCTGGATCTAACCTCCGCATGACCGCCGCTGTGCCTTTGAAAAGCCAGGGTCCTCTCTCCATCACCTTCATCATCAGCTCCTCAGAATCGAACTTGGCCACAGCAGTTGAGTTTGGAGCCTCCCAAATTTTGACTCCCTTTTCCATGTTCCAGACACGCTTCATAACGTTTGCAAAACCTTGAATGTTAAAACTCTCACCATTCGCCAGCCTCAGAACTAGAGCCCACTTGAAGTCTTGTGCCACCTTAGCCAATGTCTCCTTCCTCACCGAGACCACCACTTCTCCTTGGAGCCTTTCCGCCAACACATCGACATGTTTGACGATGGGGATTGGATCCATACTCATGAACAGACCGCGCCTCCTGTGACTACAGACACCCCTATAGCAGCCAACTTAGGGAAAGACCGCTAACTAGAGAGAGAAATCTCCTTCCGCAAAGAAGAGAGAGAAACTATGGATTGGTCCCAATTGTCAGTGGTTCCAAATTCGGATAGTTAAGAATTCTTATTTGTTGGAATCTCAGCAAAAATATAATTATTATATATAATTAGGATCGTCATCAAGCACCAGTGGTCTAGTGGTAGAATAGTACCCTGCCACGGTACAGACCCGGGTTCGATTCCCGGCTGGTGCACATCTTTTTTGTTGTGGACCTTAAACTCAATTTTTTACAACCTCGGAATCAAAGAAAATTTTTTAGAAATGCCCTACTTTTTGAATATACTTTCCCAAATGCCCCACTTTTGAAATACGTTTCTCAAATGCCCTACTTTGTAACCAGTTCGGTCTTGACAGGACCGAATTGTCACAAAATCGCAATACCCGGGCCCAACAAAACCGGACTGTTTGAAAATAGACCAATTCGGTTCCAGTAAGACCGAATTCCTTTCGAAAATAATTTAATTGTTCAAACTGTCCTACGTGGTGCTGACTGGGCAGCCCAGTCAGCATTTTTTAAGAGACCGGTTCTGCTAAGACCGGTTAGGTCTGAAATATTACTCGACGCAGCAGCTTCATTCTTCCTTCATTCCGGCCTCTCTCTTGCACCAATCCGATCTCCGACGAAGCGATTTGGTGGTTAATCGACATGGCAGGATGGCATGCTAATGATTTTGAGGTTAGATTATGGTTTTAATTTTGAAATTGATGAGTAGTGAAATTAGGGTTGTAGGTTGTGAGTGTTAGTAGGGTTATTGGATTTGTGTGATGTTAGGATTATGAATTTAATGATTTAGGGTTGTTGATTTTTTAATGGTATAAGGTTATTGTATTTTTGTGATGTTAGGGTTTTGAATTTTAGGGTTTAGGGTTGTTGATTTTATAATTGTTTATGATTATTGAATTGTTGTAAATTATTGTTGTTTTTGGTGTTGGATATATTGTTGTTTATTTGGTGTTGGATATATTGTTGTTTTTGATGTGTTTGTAATTTGTTGATTTAAGGTGTTGAATTGAATAAGTTGATGTTAATATGTTTTAATTTTGTTTATTAGGGTTTATTAATGAATATGTTTTTGTTAATATGTTGTGATATTTGTTTGTTTAAGTGGTAGATGAAATATGTTGTTGTGTTTAATATGTTTTGTAATATGTTTAGGTGTTAGATTGAATATATTGTTAATATGTTTCGTCATTTTTGTTTAATGGTATAGATGAATCTTGACGATATTGTTACTCCCGGACCGATTGATGGTTCTGTGTTAACTCAGCAACGTACCCATCGTTCGGAAGAAGTGTGGAAAAATCCGGTAAGTTAATAATTTAATTTCACATAATATTTTAATAGTTAATTTTCCAACATTTGTTAATGGATATTGTATATAATTTTGCAGATGGACAAAACATTAAAGTTAGTGCATCGTCGATTGTGGCAGATGGATCCCAGGATTGTGCCATATGTAGTTAGAGCTGGTTTTTACACATGGAGTCAGGTGCAGAATATTGCAATTGATTGGTCATTGTTGTCAGCACTGGTGGAACGGTGGAGGCAAGAGACTCACACGTTCCACCTACCAGTGGGAGAGTGCACAATCACTCTCCAAGACGTTGGTTTACTTTCAGGATTGCCAATTGAGGGAGAGGTCGTTTCCGGTAAGGAGGATCATAATTGGGAGGCCGTGTGTATCCAGTTGTTAGGGGCTTATCCTGAGTGTCCCAAGTCCCCTACCTTAGCGCGACGTAAGTGGTTTTTAGAACATATGACAGTGGTACCAGATGATGCTACTGAGGAGGTTGTACAGCGATACGCCAGAGCGTATATTCTTTGCATGTTAGCGTCTTCGCTGATGACCGATTTAGGCGGAGATAAAGTACCACTGCATTACTTACCGTTGTTGGCGGATCTAGATGCAGTGAGTTCATATTCATGGGGGAGTGCAGTGCTTGCTTTCCTTTATAGACAATTGTGCAACGCAGCGTGTGGGGGCACAAACAAATGGGAGGCTGTCTTATTCTACTACAGCTTTGGAGTTGGGAGAGATTGACTATTGGTAGGCCGAGAGGTATGGATGAGATAGAGGAGTTGGAAGCTCCACATATTGATCCTTTCATGAGGGGTGGTTGGTCATACTCGTAAGTTATTCTACTATTTATATCATTGATTTATGATGATATGTAGTATTTATTATTCTAATTTTACGTTTTAATGATTATGTATAACATTTGTGATGTGCAGAAAATGGTGTGGTCCAAAATCTTACAGAGAGATACCACATGGGTCATTGACATTCTACCGAGATCAACTTGATCATATGAGAGATGATGATTTTTGTTGGGTGCCATATGATGAGAACTTATTTCATTTGATGAACCCATTATGTTCAAGTGGGCAAATGTCATGGTTATCGGAGGTTCCATTGATATGCTTCAATGTTGTTGAGTGGTATCATCCATCCAGAGTGCTGCGACAATTTGATCTTCCTCAAGGTGTTCCAGAGTTTGCTCGCGGGGTGTCGGATCCCAAACATGGACTCCAGCGAAAGAAGCGAAGTGATTGGACAGTTGAGTTGCGCGAGTATATAGACATTTGGAACGCTCGTGCTGATCGAAGAGTGGAGGTTCAGTTTGATGATAGCCAACCACAGTATCGTCGGTGGTATCGCAGCACGACACGCAAATTTGTACAGCCTCAGATGGATGACTCACAGACGTATCGCCCCACAGCACCGGTTCTTCACAGTGTGGTTAGTTTGTATGTTTAATGTGTTATTTATTACTTACTAATTTTATGATTATTAAACTCTATTTCATTTTGTTGTAGGTACGCACCCTTGTGCATAATGCCCGTACAGCTGCTGATATGTTTTTTTCACTCTCTGATACTGAGGCTAGGTCGGGTGCACATAGTATATTCCATGCTGCTGTAGAAGAATTGGAGAGATTGGGTGAATTGGATGCAGTTGGAATCGACAAATCACTTATTACTTTCGACATCGGTAAGTTAACACTTATATTATTTTGAATGCTTTATCTTTTGAAAAATTGTTTTTAACGTAAGAATATAACTACAGGTGATGAAGATATGACGCCATCACAGACGTACGAACATGATATTGCAGGACCATCACAGCCGGTGGAGGGAAGACCAGTTCGTGATAGGAGACCACCTAAGAGATTTACGTTTTCGTCATTTCTTCGTCGTTGATACTCATTGCATTTGAAACTTTATGTATTACATTTTAAACTTTATTTATCGCATGGCAAACTTAATTACATATTATGAAAGTTATTGCATACTATATTGTAACATATATCATTCGGCAGTTCGAGAAGGACATGCCCTTCTGTTGTGACCAACTCCATGACACAAACCACATCGCCTACCTCCACTGCTAGACTGTCCAATATCCATCTCATTGTGACGACGTCTAGATGGATTTCTTCCCACTTTCTTTCGTTTGAATGCAGAGTTTGGAATATGAGGCATACCTTCATACGGCCTCCAACGTGACTCGTCAGGAATGACATTGAAAGTGTGTGACCACGTGGCATGAAACGCTGCCAAGGTATAAAAAGGATCAACATACTGAGCGTATCCCAAA
The DNA here is from genome assembly GCA_006409495.1 of Sedum album. Lineage (NCBI taxonomy): Eukaryota > Viridiplantae > Streptophyta > Magnoliopsida > Saxifragales > Crassulaceae > Sedum > Sedum album. Next base: position 7,641 of record QZGG01002214.1, read on the forward strand.
CTCTCTGTTTTGCAAACCGCCAAAACATGACTGCAAGGATAATGAAATATACTCCACTTGCCGCACGAACATGTCCTTTCCTCAAGATTGACGCTATGACGAGTGTGTTTTCTAACTGTCCGTACCTGATAAACCCCTTTGTTTGGATCGAACATTTGGACATCATGACGATTTGCTTTCTCTCTAAGCTCCCTCAACTTAAGGTCTATCTTGGGTGGGAACGGTGAAGCGCTGTTGACATACATTCCACGCCATTTGCAAAAGTAATAGTTGCACTGTTGAAACGTAAACTGTACCAGAGCACATACTGGTAGATCTCTTCCTCCCTTCAAGATGTTGTTGAAACACTCACTTGAATTTGTTGTCATAGATCCCCACCTCCTTCCACCAATATCGTATGACATTGTCCACTTATCCCATGGAATTTCTTGTAGCCAATTAATCACCGCCGGCTTATCGTGCAAAAGTTCAATCAAATCCTTAAATTCTCTTTCAAATTTACGACATTGCCTTTGATGAGCTACGTGACCCATCTTCTTCTTAAGACTTGGTTTTTTCACCTTCACGTTAAAGTTGCTTTGCAGATGACGAATACATACACGATGATATGCATTTGGTTCCGCCCATTCCGGTTCCTCCATTGCACGAAGTATGCCCATGTGCCTATCCGATATAATGCATAGTCCACTTCTATCAGTTACACCTTCCCGAATGCATCGCATAAACCAACTCCAACTTGAATTGTTCTCGCTTTCAACTATAGCGAATGCAATAGGAAGTATATGGTTATTGGCGTCTAGTGCCACGGCGACAAGTAACTTTCCGTCATACTTCCCGTACAGGTGCGTGCCGTCAACAGACAAAACTGGTCTACAATGCTTGAACGCTTCAATACAAGGTCCAAACGACCAAAACACTCGGTTAATTATCATTGCCGAATTATCATCATTCCTGGTGCGATGCCATCTAATAAATGTCCCGGGATTCGACTCTTCCAACGCTTGCATATAACTTGGAAGCTTTTGAAATGAAACATCCCAATCTCCGAATAAATTAATCAACGCTTGTTGTCTGGCCTGCCAAGCCATAAGGTATCTAATTTCAAACCCATAATCCTTGAATATTCTTGCTTTAATTTCACCGGGTGACAATCGTAACCTCTCACTTATCACATCTCCAATGTCCATCGCAATGAAATGTCTGGTCAAATGAATATTTGATTTGGGTAAGAAGTCAGCGTTGCATGTATGATCACCTCTATACTTCCTCACTTCCCAGTACGATGCGTCTTTCCTTTTTATAATTCGAATTCGCCAAGGGCAACTATCCTCTCCTTGTCGACAGTGAAGTACCAACAACCGCGTGTCCGACTCCTTCGTGTGGTACTCAACACGATGTAATAATGAATACTTCTGCACAGCATAGATTGCATCAGCTTTTCTTGAAAATATTGCTCCTATCCCAATCGATCCAAACTGTCTAAAGTTTGTGCCCAAGTACTCATCATCAGGTTCATTCGCATCCCATGCCGAAACATCTCTAAATGCTGGAATGTCAAACACATGTTCAGGTTCTGGAACAAATTCAGCACCCTCATTGTCAAGTTCATCGAGAAATTCCATCTCATCCCGATCATATTCATCAACAACACTCATATCAAGTGTGTCCAAAGTCGTCATAACCATCGAGTCCGAGTCAAAATTAGCCATATCTCTGGAAAAATTCAAACAAACATATTAGTAATTAAAATAAATTCAGAAAAAACAAAATGATAATTAAACAACTAATTTCAAAATAAACTTACTACTTCGCTAGTAAACTCCACGTGTGAACTTGATAGAGAATTGAGAATTTGGTGTGTTGTAGAAATGAAAAACGGAGTGAATTTATACTAAAACTATCCGGTTCCAGTAGAACCGGAACTTTCTAACACAATTCGGTTCCACCAAGACCGAATTGATCACGCTCTCCGGTTCCATGAAGCCCGGATTCAGAATTTTATGTCTCATTCGTGAATTATTGCTGGATGATTGAATTATTTCTGAGCAATTCGGTCTTCCCAAAACCGGTTTGCACAGAATTATTGCTTTTTACGTTCATGCATGCACTGTCTCTGATCGTTGCTATTATTGCGCTGAATATTTACTTTTTTACCAATCCGGTCTTAGCAGAACCGGTCTCTTAAAAAATGCTGACTGGGCAGCCCAGTCAGCACCACGTAGGACAGTTTGAACAATTAAATTATTTTCGAAAGGAATTCGGTCTTACTGGAACCGAATTGGTCTATTTTCAAACAGTCCGGTTTTGTTGGGCCCGGGTATTGCGATTTTGTGACAATTCGGTCCTGTCAAGACCGAACTGGTTACAAAGTAGGGCATTTGAGAAACGTATTTCAAAAGTGGGGCATTTGGGAAAGTATATTCAAAAAGTAGGGCATTTCTAAAAATTTTTCGGAATCAAAAATGGAAAATCTGATGGAGATTCATATAAGCAAAATTAGGGTTTTTGATTGAGTGAACGAGTGAAAAAGATGAGGAAGCTAAGATGGGCAACGGACGGTGGTAATTGGGATCTTGACATGTCAACCCCGGTGTTGATTGATGGATTGGCGAAAGCAGTTCCTGAAGACCCTATTCCTCTTTCACTCTCGCGAGGAGCTAGACTGTCCAGACCTAAGCAGATTGATTTCATGCAGCGTTTTCTGATTGCCCCTTTTGTGCCTTGTTTTTCAGCTGTTAATGGACTCGCTCTCCAGCGTGTCCTTGCAATCCCTTTTGGCGAAAATGTGTGAGTCTCTTCACCTTCTTTATTTTTGCTGTGGTTTAAGCTGCTCAAGATTTAATCTTTGTTCAGTGTGACGATATTTGAGTTCATCAAGATTGAAAACCATTTACATTGTGCAGATTTGCCACGGTTTTAGGGCAGTTCAATGTGCAGAGATTTGTGGAGAAATTGAGGGAAAGGCGGTCTGTGGATTCTGAGGAGAAGTCATGGGTGAAGATGGTTGGGGAGCAGCTTAAGGATAAATCACTGTATGCACTTAATTTATGCGCTGAGCTTCTTCTGACCCCTAGTGATACATTGCTGTTGAGCTCGGAAGCAAATGTGGACTCAGGGGCGTCTAGAAGGAAAGCAGTGTACCATCATGAGGTTTGTTTATATTTATACAACTGTTGTTTAGAGCTAGTGGGTTTAAGCATTTTGCTGTTGCTTTGGACTGACGAGGAACTTTCGTTGCTTTTGTTTGTAGTTTCCCCAACATAATTTGACAATGGAGGCAGTTTGGCCTGGACTCTTTGTTGATAAATCTGGCACTTATTGGGACGTGCCATTGTCAATGGCTGTTGATCTGGCTTCAGTAGAGTCAGATTCTGGCTCAAGTTACCATATTACCTTACAGCACAATTCAGGTGCACCAAAACCATTTGATGGTGATCAAGAGGTTGAGCCACCCATTATGCTCAAACTGGTTTGTGCGCGAAAAGTGCATATTCTTTTAAAAAGAATTTTGAATTATGGAAAAGCGAAATGCCCAAGTTGAGAATGGTCCAACCGTATGACATCTTCATGTCAAATCCTCATGTAACGGCGTCAGGAATTATTGGTAAGAATAATCACTGCTGGTGTTTTCTCTCAAAAGTTGGCCACATGTTATCTCATTATTTAAATAAGTAACAAGTGAGTAAATTTTGTGTATTGACATTTTTTGCTGAGCTAACAGTTCTAAGTAAAAATAACATATAGGAGCCGTGATGACTGCTGCGTTAGGAGATAACAATCCTAGATCGCATGTGGCAGATGAACCACATAGTTATACACGATACAGACTTCATGCGTCTCGAGCCAAATCTACAATTTCTGCTGATGCATTCGCATCAGGGTCTCTAACAGCTCAATATGGAAGCTTCCAGAGGCGTTTCTTGGATCTCACCAAAGTGCATGCTCGTTTGGACATCCGTTCCGGCTCGAAGTTCCTTTCAGCTGCTTCTCGTGTTGTACAAGACATTCACAGTTCTCAGCCTCCTAACATGGAAGCTATTCAAGACATGTGTCCTACTGCCATGGTTTCATTTCAGCAGCAGGTACTCAATTTTATTCATGATTCATTTGAATTTTACGCACTTTGAAGAAATATGCTAGTAATATTATCCACATTTCCGTTTCTACCATAGATTGCTGGACCTTTCAGTTTCCGAGTGGATTCAGGGCTTGCATTTGACGTCAATAATGGAAATTGGAAAGTACAAGTCCATCAACCAGTATTCGCCATCGAACACTCACTGTATGTCCTTGGTTCAGCTAAAGGAGTTTTTTGGTATTCCCCAAAGAAAAAGGAGTTTATGGTGGAGCTTCGTTTTTTTGAACCATAAAAGCCAGTCCATTTATTCTATCCCTGGCTCCTCCTAACAACTAATGTAACTAGGACTGAGTTGGGGATACAGATACAATAATCATTTATGCTGTGAAGAGTAGTAAACATTATGTTGAAAATTAATGTACATTATTCTTTAAGAATCAGCTGAGGTTATACTATAGTGTGTTTGAGTTTGAGCTCGTTCATAATGTGGATAAAGAATTCAGCACAGTTGGTGACATGTCCTGTCTGCGTTATTTGGTACTTTCTAATAGTAGCAGAGGCATGCAAGCCAAAACCTTTGCAGAACATGAAGCATCAATCTCATCACTAAAGCCTATAGAAAGCCAAGCTGCAAAAGAATACCACCAAACTGCCTTGGACACTGGTATGGTTCACTACTATAAGCTACTTGAATCAGCCTGCATGACTATTGAGTTGGGTTCTGCCAATATGTGATAGCCTAGATGATGCAATCAATGGTGCTTCTTCATCGAAATTTGAGTCCGAGGATGCTGGGTCATCAGCTCCATTATTGTTGCCGATGTTTGGCAAGTATAAATCTGATGATTTTTTCTCCATCTTCCATTCCTGAAAATAACAACAGCATGTTTTCTTACAAAACAAGAACTGAATATATTACATAAGTATACCTTATTTAAGATAGCGCACGTATTTCATTTTATAGTATACTGTACTTTGTTTGATTTCAAAACTCAACGCAATGATATGGAAACAGCATAACATTTATTTATTATTTTCTTTGACTGGGGACTGACCTTTGTTGTTCTATCCAAGATACTGTCCGGAGGAGTTTGAGATGCACGGATGTCCTTGATCTTCAAATAATTATACATTACCACACCACAAAGTGCTGTAAAGGAAGCTGAATGAGTCTCATCCATCAAAAAAGTAGCTTGATTCAGCAATGAAAACAAAATTGAGTATTACCAATGGCGTAGCCGATGACATTCAATCCAGTAATTGCAGACTCTGGGAATATGACGGTCGAAAGTGCGATCAATATCCAATCCTTAAGAACACCCGCAACCCGAATCGTGACTGCCCCAGTTCTACCAATTACTAGGAATATCGAGAAGTTCAAGGCCAAAGCACAAAGAGCATTCGAGAAAAATATCCAGAAATTGAACTGAATTTGCGACACTTCAAATGTGGGCTTCTCCAGTAAGAACCACGGAATAAACAAAAACACAAAGCTGCAGATTTCAACACCAAAGACATCAATAAGATTGGTGTATCAATTTCATCAGAAATATTCTACAAGTATGTTAAACTGCGAACCTGCAAGGTGCGATGTAATACAAGCTTGTGATAGGGTTCAGAGTTAGTCCCTTCTTCTGGAGAAGCACTTGAGTTAAAACAAGCCGCAGAGCTTCAGCAAAGATGCCAGTGACTTGATAAGCTGTACCAACTACATTAAAATGAATTTCCCCATACGATGAAATAACAACTCCAACACTGACCAGCAACATGTTCAAAAACACATCGCAGCGCAACTTGTCAGTGCCGCAAAGAACAGCCACTAGAAACGTCGCCACTGGCACTGTTGAAGAACAAATTTTAAAATAATCAGTGAGATGAGTTATAAATAATTTATCAAAGGGTTTAGAGAGACAAGGGGCGTTTCACATACTCAAAGCTTTAAGCATCTGGATGAAGGCTACTGAAATGTGCAAGTAAGCTGTATTTCCAAACCTGAAAAGTCAATGAGAATAATTATTCAGTGCCTTTTTGAGGAACGAACTACAGTAGCGCAGTCAGCAAATTTGTTGGACCCACATTAGCTCTAGTTCCAATATTTTCTGATTATAAAGACTAATAATTCTTTGTATTCGACGTATTGATATTATTTATAGACAAGGGTTAGTAATTACCAGAGACTTGATGCGAAGAAGGCACTGATAGGAATTACACAAGTCGCATATCTGCCACAAAAGTAGAGTAATAATTTAGAATTTGCATAATACACCCTGGAAGGAATCACATCTTCCAAATACACTCACATTTCAAATGTCATCTTTACTGGAGTTACAACCTGCGGATTTGGAGGAAACAGAAGAAAATTTGAAAATGTTAATTACACTTGTCAGTGAACTGCTGCACAGAAATATTAATTGTTGATAAATCTGAGTAGATGAAAATAGTACCTTGAAGACACGAATCAGAAAGAAAGCTACTAGACCGGAAAATCCCATATGAATCATGGTCAATGTAATGGGTAAAGGAAAATTGAAGTACTTGGGAGAGAGAACCCACTGCAAATAACCATGGTAGTAAATGTCATTAATGTTCCACATGAGGTACTGAGTGCTGACCTAGGCTATAATATACTGCTGAGGTTTGTAGTAATAATAAATACAACTACATTCAGAGATTTTAGTTTCACACATTCATTTAGCAGAGAAAAGCATACACCATGATTACAGGATCAAAATAAATGAACAAGATATATAATTGAAAATGCATTTTTTGCAAATAAATATATACATTTTTCTATCACCGTCACAAAATCCATATATAAGGGGTGGAGCCACTAGTGGTCATGAAATTATTTTCTTCCTTCTTATATGCTTTGTTTCAAACTATGTGTTGAAACTTGAGTTACGTAGAGTGAATGGTAAGCTTCAAACATTTAATGTATCATATTATTTACAATTTAAGCAAATTTTAACTAAAATCCGGATGACCCAAAGTGGAGCGAAGGTTATGTCCACGATGTGAAAGTCAATGGCCAACATTTGCCATAAAGAGTTTTTCAAAATACTATCATTCAAAAACAATGTTAATCGAAATATCCAACTCATGAAACAGAGATCCTCTTGGACTATATGACTAAAAGCTGTAAGGCAAGTAATATCTATCAAATCCAATAAATGCAAGACCACTGAGAATGAAAAGTCGTGAGATGTACCTTGTTATATAAAATTACTCCAGATGAGAGTACTATGTAGATAAGAAGATACAGATACGTCAAGACAAGTGACCTGTCCAGCATTTTCCCTGGTTTGTCCATCCTAGAAGCTTGATACAACTCGTTTTATTGCCTTGAACGAATCTCGCACCTCTGCTGCAACGAGGTGACTGAGTATAATGGGAACTAAAAGTGTGTTAATATGGCACACGCTGAATGCAGCTCTACCCCGAAATGCAAAGGTCTCACAAACGCAATTGAGTGCTTAAGTAATGCAGAACTTCGGAAGCCTGAGACATGAGATAAACAACCATTGCATTTCACATATCTCAATAAGCAGATAAAACACAACATTAAAACACTGAAACAATTCAGAGAGAAAAAGCAAGAAACTTCACTAAAAGAAAAAAATCATTGTATCAACCCAATCAGCTCCCATTTCCAATATTATAGAGCACAATGGAACAAAACCTGAAATTCATTGGAACAAGTCATGCATACCGTTCAAAGATACAACCTTGATAGTATACAAACTTTCTCAAGAAAGATACAACCTTGATTGTATATGAACTTTCTCAATAAGTACTTACTTTTCCGAAACCCAAATTGAACCAATCTATCATCATCCAACCCACATCCCACCAACTCAAAATCTCAAATCCACCTAAAATGCAAATCCCATTCCACATTTTCCAACCACAAATCCTCAAACCCCAAAAAACCTAATCCCAACCTAGTGAAAAAAAAGCTACAACGCCAAAACACAAACCTAAATCAGATCCGATCCACACTCATTTCAACTACGCATTACAACTAAATAACAATAAAAAAATCAATACTTTAAAAAACACATACCAGGAAAAAGGAAGCGCCTTTAGGCACCGTGGAATGTATTACAACGGAGAGTGGAGTAGAGGAGGTGTGAACTCGTGCAGGGGTTAAAAGGTAGAGATGTGTATTAATGGATTGTTTCAGTTTCAGAGGTAATAAATGTGGACGACATTGATGTCGCCCGATTTGATTTGGTGTTTCCGATGAAACCAGTGTTTGTCCAAATCTACCCTTTTTAGTTATGGAATTGAAATTTGCGAGGGGAAAAGAGAAGCAGAGATTAAAATTGAGAGTGAGAATTCGCTTTCCCCAATTTCCAGATTTGTATTTCTCTGCTGAAGTGGATTTTCAGCAACTTCGCGTGTTTGTCTTTTTTGTTTTAATGTTTATACTCAATAAATTGATGTTTGGACAAAACAATATTTGTATAAAGAATATGTCATATAGATTAAAGTTGTGTTACAGATTGAAATTGATATCATTTTAAAAATTAATTAATGAATATATTAAATTTCTTCGGTTGGTTTTAACAAAGATTGGAATTACTTTTTGAAACCACAATCGCGATGATTTTAAATTTTGAAAAAGAAAACTTCGTATATGTTTTTTGAATTTATACTTTATATTGTTCTTTTTTTATACAGAGCTTATGTTCTTCTTAATTGTCGTATTAAAGTTTTGAAATTACGAGAGACAATATGTTTATGTTAGACGGTAAAATATTATCCAAACTGTTGAATTTTTAAATTCTAATAATTAAGATTTAAGTAAAATTTAGAATTTATATGCACAAATTTTGGATGGTTGAGTTAGCTACTGTTATAAACTTATTGATACAAATCAACAATCATAATAGCTTAGCTCACTTTTTCTTATGTATTAGCTCACTTAGACTTTTTCCATAAATATTTTAAAACGTATCGTTTTGATGCAAACGTGTCACGCCACATAAGATCAAACTATCATGTCATTTTTTCTGCACGGAAATTCCGCGATTTGAAACGTCGAAATCTTAATAAAATGACATTTTTGATATAGAAACTCAAACTTTACAAAAACAATAATTTTCCGAGAATAAATTAACACAGTTTGCAGCTGGACTAAAGGAAGAAGAGATTGGAGCAGAGCAGGTTGAGTGGAGCTGATTATGTCTTATTTCAAAATTCACACACGTTCTAGTCAATATTTTAGGTAATAAAAAGCAGGGCGGTTGGTGACTTAGGCAAATAAACAACTTCACGGGGTTGTTGGTTTCTTATTTTCAGTGCAGAATACAACAAAAGCTGATGGATAATATGAATTAATTAAAAGCATTAAGGATGATATGAATTAATTAAAAGCATTAAGGATGATATGAATTAATTAAAAGCATTAAGGATAATATGAATTAATTAAAAGCATTAAGGATAATATGAATTAATTAAACAGTATTGTAAGTTACTAAAAGGCATTAAGGATGGCTTGAAAGATACTGTTTCAATTGGCACAAAATAAAACAAGTATTGGAATAAGACATGGAATGTGTGAGATGTGCTGCTCAAGCTTTCTCCCATTTGAGTGGCTTCACCACCTCCCATGTGAAATCAGGGTCATCTCGCCCAAAATGACCATATGCAGCTGTCTTCAGGAACCTTTTGTTTCCTCCTCTCTTCAGATCAAGGTTGATGGAGATCATACCAGGCCTGAAATCAAAGTTCTCCTTCACAATCTTCAGGATTTCCTTGTCCGGGATCTTTCCAGTTCCATAAGTGTCCACAAAGACTGACAATGGCTCAGGCACACCAATGGCGTAAGAGACTTGGACTATGGCTCGCCTGGCAAGGCCGTTGGCAACAATTGATTTGGCTGCCTGCCTGACTATGTAGGCTCCACTCCTGTCCACTTTGGTTGGGTCTTTGCCGGAAAATGCACCACCTCCATGAGCACCCCAACCGCCATATGTGTCGATGATGATCTTACGGCCGGTGAGACCAGCATCGCCATGAGGACCACCAATGACAAAACGGCCAGATGGGTTCAGGTGGAAGATAGTTTTCTCATCCAAGTACTTTTCCGGAACAACTGGCTTGATGACATGCTCCTTCAAGTCAGCAGCGATCTCATCATTGGTGACCGTCTCATCATGCTGAGTGGAGATGAGAATGGTGTGGACACGGATAGGAACCATGGCACCATTGTCATTATGGTACTCAACAGTAACCTGAGTTTTACCATCAGGACGCAACCATGGGACAGTTCCATTCTTCCTAACTTCAGTAAGCTTAGCTCCAAGCTTAGTCGCAAGAACATGACTAAGCGGCATCAACTCCGGCGTCTCATCAGTAGCATACCCAAACATATGACCTTGATCACCCGCACCAATCTCTTCAGGCTTCTTGGTCAAATGCCCATGAACACCCTGAGCAATATCCGGACTCTGCTGCTCAATATTAACCAGCACCTTACAGTTATCAGCATCCAACCCAACATCATCCGACACAAATCCAATCTCACGGCACGTGTCGCGCACAATCTTCTCATAATCAATGTTAGCCTTTGTAGTAATCTCTCCAAACACCATAACCATATTTGTCTTGGTGCATGTCTCACAAGCCACCTTACTGTCCGGGTCCTGCTCTAAACAAGCATCAAGCACTGCATCAGAGATCTGATCACAAAGCTTGTCTGGGTGTCCCTCATTCACGGATTCAGAAGTAAACAAGAATGTCTCCATTTTCAAAACTGCAAAAATCATATCCATTAGACTACTACACCAAGTCACTACCAAATCATACAAATTAAAAATAACAGAAAAATAAACAATTCATGCACTTCTGGATTCAATTGTAAAAATTCAACAAATGCAATGCAGAGTAGCCACGTGTTGACCAGCGTTGACCAGCGTGCCATAAGATGTATGGAAACACAAATCAACGATTACTAATTGTATAAACGGATTAACAAATAGGGAAAAAGGAGTGAAAAACAAGCCCTAGAAATCAAGGGATTAAGCAACATGTAATCAACGAACAGTAACAGTAGAAAAACGGAACGGAAATCGAGGATGATACTCGAACTGACCTGTAAAGCGGCGGCGACGGAGATGTGTAAAGATGAATCGGTGAGATTCAGGAAGAGCAGAGTGGAGAGGTTTAAAAGGGAGCGGAGGTTTGGAATTGAGCCGGAATTCGGGCCAGATTCAGAATAGGATGGATTCGGTGGGAGGTGAAGATCCAACGGCTGAGAGTGGTTTGGATGTGGAAAGGCGGTGGTGTTTGTCTCTTTGGTCTTTAAATGGACCGGCCGGATGAGTGTTAATTCTAATACTAAAAGACTACGTCGTTTTAAGGTCATTGATCATATTAGTGCCAAGAACATCTTGCGATATTCGACTCCACACTGAGGTACCACACTAATGGTTAGAAAGTCTTTGTACATTTGCTTGTTGAGCACAACATAAGCTCTTATCAAAAAAACAATCCGGACTGAGATTAACATTCAACTGTTTTGGACATTGTGAATGCTAAATTTAAATAAGAAACATATGTTGTCATTACATTGATACATCATATGTACCATCATATCTAGTCTTTAGTCTTTTATTTAATCCAGAAATTTGGAAGTTGGAATAGTGATTCCACTTCACTGTCCTCTGAAATAGAAAATCCACGCTTTAGAATTTCTATAGATATACATATTGGAAGATCAGGAATTGCTTTCAAGTATATCATGCCTCAGCCATGATGCACTCTATTGCTTGCTTGCATATGCCTGTCATTGTTGCCTCTGGTCCATAAACCTGCAATTTTTTAGATGCAAGTAGAAGAACATAGTATTCAATGACATACTTAATCATGGAAACTCGTAAGCTAAAACGCATTTGTTACAGAATGTGTGCAGGCGGTGGCAAGGCAAAATGAACTTAGTATCAGACTGTCAGTATTATCTTACCTCTAGAGGGACCCCGAGCTCTTCACCAAGAGCGCGCATTCGGGACAAACCAGTCTGATAGTTTGGGCCTCCTCTTCTCACATAAATGTGCATCCTAGCAGCTTTTAGTTTCGCTTCCTTTCATCAAAGAAAAACAGCTTGAGAACAAAACTAGAACATAATTTACTTTCATCAAAAGTCTAGGTAATTATTGTAGTGTTGATACCTTTTCCCTTAGAGCCCTGATAATCCCATTGAAAGTGGCTGCAACATCAGTGAAGTTAGCAATGCCCCCACCAATCAAAAGAGCCCTTTTACGCCCATCAGGATTTGCAGTCGCACACTGCAGATTAAATAAATATAAGAAAGTGTATAGGGTAGGACTTTTGCTACAGCCATTTCAAGAGGGGATTAAAAGACACTAGACAGTAAGCACTCACATCAATAACAACTCTTGCATATTGCAATACTTCATCCTCATTGGGTGCTCCACTATACTCAGCATAATTGCCTAGTTCTGATGCATAACCCAGATCCCCCACCTAAAAAGCACATTAGGTCATAAAAAATGGAGAGCCGATAGTAAAAATCTGATGAAATAAAGTAAATGGAACTCCAAATGTCATCTGGTCAGCAAAAAAATACGAGAAATGTAGCTTCTGTATTCAACAAAAACTACACGAGACTACTCAAATACTTACAGTATCAGCATAGATAACACTTGCACCGCCACCAGCCACCATTGTCCAAATGCGTCCTTTGGGGTTCAGAACGGTGAATTTTAAGGATGCGCTTGTCTGTATTATGTTTACAGGACTATATGAGTCATTAAATGAAAAATACTGATACACGAGCTCTAAAGTCAATATGCCAAAAGAAAATAAAAAAATCCAATTCATATCTAGGCGTAAGAGTTGGTGTCCATAACTACACTTGCTTTTTGGTAATACTATGGTGGTAGCGTCTATAAAATATGAGCACTAACATATATCATAATTTCTACACCAATAGACTAGAAAATTTGTGGTGTTGCTGTCAGAGTTAAGGATCTCAATATTTTTGATGGATGCATTATTCAAATCTACCTTCTCGTCTAAGGTGTGAATAAAGCTTTCTGTGGGACTCAACACTCGGCCAAAAGGGAGAGGAAACTCAATATTGCCCCACCTGCAAAATAAAGAATCACTAGAAAACACCTTCCATTATAAATATCTTAAACTAGTTCTGGTAAAATAGGATGTCAAAATATATACTTGTTGAAATTTTTAAAAGCTGCAGTATCGTCCAGTTCACCCCTCATATCTAATGGATATGGCTTCCCTTCAACAAGAGTGAATGGATTCATCTCTAGAAAACTGAAATCCAGATCTGTGTAGTTTATCATGAACCAGCTATGTATTAGATACAACCTTTCACGGTGAAGGAAAAAACAAGTCATCAACCAAGTAGTTCCTCAAAAATCATACCTTGAAACACAGAAAATACGCCTCTTATAAAATCACCAATCACCCCTCTGACCTGAGTCATACAACTGGGAATTTTCAGTAAAAACAAGTCTTAAACATGCAAACATAGTACTAATCAAGCATTTAACAAAAGATTCCTTCCATTTAAATCCATATAACAATAACTAACTCGGTCACTCTTTTTTATCAATAAAACAGTTTGATCAGAACATTTCTAATGTGAATAATTATATCCTAGACTAACCAGCATATCCCCGAAGTATAGTATCAGTACTTCGAATGACAGAGATATATAAAGTTAACGAGGAATCCAAAATTGTACAGACCTCAAGTGGCAGAGTGGCAATTAGAGGTGCAATGGTCTCGACTGTCATTGATTTCTCTGTCGACAGAAAAATACTTTTGACCTGTGGAAGCCATCAGGTAATGGCAATTACATTCAGATGGAGGAGACTTTCAAAAACAGATATTGACGTGCACTGAGTTCCTACATGCATTGGCAGTCATTACCTTATCCCAATTCTCTTCAATCTCAATACCTCCACACTCTGAAAAACTAATCGTACACCCTAGTCTCTCTGACACAATAGAGAGATAATATTCATTCTCATGTGGAACAAATGGCTCAACTATAAATGTTGTGATCGGCGCCTTGCAACCACCCATTTCCACCTGCAACATTCAACAAATATAAAATCCACACCAAAAACATATCCGCGCAACTTCAGTCTAATTCATCTTTCAAGTCCTACCTCTACTCCAAGCCTAGACTTAACAAACCCGGCAACTTGAGCCATGTCCAAATTCAAAGCAACAAGTCCACTCTTCCCTCGCTTCCCAAACAACATATCTGGCTTCACCACAAGATGCGTAGATGACAACCATGTCTGCTCATTCACCAGTTCAGTGAAGTCAGTTGACTCATTCACCTGATCAACACACCAAATCAATCCAACCAAATCATCAACTCAAAAACTAATCCAAAATTAACAACAACTAATCTAATCATTAGTTAAGAATATAAATCGGAAGATTACTTGAGCGGAGCGAATCTCGAGATCGATTCCGGCGAGTCGCTTCAAGTGCTCCTTGAGAAGTCTCTTCGAATCGTACTCTCGGATCTTCTTCCTCGCCATGTTTTCACTTCGAACAAATTGAGAGCTGATTTCAACAATTTTTATTCGACGTCTAGAAAACTCCGATTCGAAGTTAGGAGGAGTTGGTGAGCGGCAAGGAGCGTGCGGATGAACGTCGTTTTACAATCGGTGCTTGTTGTCGCGTGATCCATCTAACTCGTATAAGCGTGGACGTTACACGTGGCGGGGTTTCATTGGTGGAGGTTTGCGTATTGGACGGATTCCATTTCGTACCTCATACGATACGAGTCAATTAGATCACTGGCTCGTAAATTGAACCAGATTACTGTATGACGTCATATAACGTAATATTTTAAATGTTGACAGACGACACATATTCTTTCAAGTTGCATCTAATTAAACGGCAACCTTAGCTGACACGTCAAATTATTTAATTTTCATTTACCAGGTCTTGAAAAGTGAAAGGATAAAAGTCACAATGTCAACAAGTCAACGACATTTTATGCAAGGAATTAATTGGGCTGTTCCTTAAAACAAGAGATATTTAACATTACATAGAGTAAAGTTGAAGAGACACAAAGATTTTAAGTGAGACGGAAATACTTTACATCAATCGTAGGATTAGATTAATCTGCGGTTGAGATTAAAGTTGGTTTTTATATAATGAGCGGTTGGATTTGACGATTATTTTTTTGAATCAAATCTCATCCGTTGGATTATTAGTATTCAACGGTTGAGATCATGTCTCACGTTTATTTATCAATCCTCTTAGAATCTTACTCACATTACATATATTCATAACATGTATTCTCCGAGCACCGTTCAAGTACATTCATTTCTTAATTTACATTCGTACAATCCATAAATTCATCAATCGAATGATACGTGGTAACCACTAACCAATTGCATTAAAAGTATTCACATGTCATTTGATAGATAAATTAGTGACTGAAATGAACGGTTAAAATATAACATTACGATTATAAATTAAGAAATAAATTGTGTTTACGCGTTCATCCACGTTAGATAGATGTTCAAGTTGTTGAAACAATTTTTTGGTTTGAAGCACCCGAATGAGTATTTAAAACACTCAATATCAAATTTGACAAATAAAAAATCCCCAAAAACAAATCAGAATCTTTTCCTTCACCTTGGCTTAGTGGAAATCATTACGGATACCACCTAATTATTTTTGGTAAATATTTCAGAACCTCAAAACAATATAAAGTTCCAATGTAAACAAAAAAGTCTACCTGATCATACAAATAATTGACCATGGAACTGTAACAGTTCTGTGAGTGAGCTGCAAGAATCTAACACAAATTGAAGATCCCATTCGGACAAACCGTGACCGTTATCCACTAATAGGCAGTTTTCAGGTAGCAGATGCTCTAATGCCAAGGACTCCGGCTTCTGCAAGTCAGTATATGCAACTGCAAGGCTGGGATCTACCAGTGCTGGAGAAACATTCAAGCTTGTTTTAATGACAATCTCTCTACAAAAAAGGTTAAAATATCTCTGTAAGTGTCCGCTAAGGAAATGTAATGTGGAGCATAACAAAATGCGACTTCACTTGGCTTACTTATTAGTTCGTAAGTAACAATCATGGTGGTACCATAGAGTGACATGTTTAAAAACCGTGGTCCGAATCCTCTGTAAAATCCTCGCCATCCATCTTCTTTTAATAAAGTCTTCACTGTTTTCATCACTGATGGCCTTCCAGCCCCATAGTCATCCATAACCTGGAGTCTCGTCTTTACTGTATCGACTGGGGTAGTAATCACAGAAGAACATGCTCCAGCAATCAGTCCAGCAGTTGACTGAACAGCTACCATCTCCACGTGAGATGGCTTGTTTTTCTGATCATCTTCATACCCCAAACTCCTAAATCCAAAGTAGATAAACTTAATGTGAGTGCAAAACCACTTGCCAATAGTGGCATTATTTTTCACAAGCTAACGCGACATATTTTGACCACTTAACCAATAAGACATAGTGACATACCTGAGGTGATCTAAAAAAACAATAAGACTTACATACCTCCAAATGATGTGCTGAGCAGCGCCATACACACCCCACCAGAGAGCTGATGCGGGGGTCTGAGTTACAGCTGATAATCCAAATCCTCTATACATGCCTCGAATACCCTCTGCCTTGATCACCTTGCGGACGACATCAAAAGGCCCATTACATGGAGTGGCACCAGGCAGCCCCTGTACCATCAATCTCTGACAAACCTGACAGGACATCATATATATCAATACAGAAAAAAGAATTCCTGGTCTTACTAGTAGAACAGTATAATCTGGCTGCAAAAACCCTTGCAAAGGAATTATCTAGTACGACAGGACTAGCATCAAAGAATACGAGCAATAATGGAAATGCCAATTCATGATATGTTAACATAACTTATTTCTTGAAATGTTAAACGTCAACTTTTGAATAGCTGCCAACTAGCTGACACAAAGAAGACATCAATACACTGAACAAAACAAATTAGAAGCTCAACATACCACATCAAGAGGCACATAATACACACATGATGCCAAACTCGTAACCATTCCTGCAACACCATTAGCAATCCCAACCCGCGTAACTTCAGGCATGTCAACCCCTCGAGTACATTTCAAAACTAGATCTTTAGACATCTCCAATGCTGTCAATGTAAGTACCCTACCAGGAACTGAACCTACGGCAGACGTCCCAAATCCTCTAAAAACACCACGAATTCCATCCTGTCTTAATATGTGTTTAAATACAGCCATACCACTCATGTTACCAAAACCAGTATTGTCTACTTGCATCCTCGTTTTCACAACCGCTGTCGGATGTAATAATGCTGATTGCAATGTGAAGAGAATAGCTCCAATCACATGAAACTTCGTCTTGTCCAGCCTGACAATCAGATAAAAAATCATCAATTTATACATAAGAAATTTGGATTGAAGAAATTGAAGGAGCGAAAAGTGGAACAGAAATGGACGAGGTTGAGTGTCACCTGTCCCAATTAATGTCGGTGTCGGCAAGGGCAAGTTCGGGAGTTGCTACTACAGTTTCTGGATGTGCAACTGCGCAATCGCCTCCAGTGGCGAGTTCCATGGCTCGGTCTGAGTCTGAGTCTGACTCGGTATTTTTGCAGCGATTCGCCGATCGGAGGTGGTTTTGAGAGTATTCGAAATTGGAAGTGGAGAAAAGGGAATGGAAGCGAATCGAAAATTCCAGAAAAGAAAAAGCGGGGAAAATAGGAGGAGTTGGCCGTGCGGTTCGATTAAAGAGTTTGTTGTCGGTTCAAGTGCTGTTGTCATTTTTTTACTACAAATCGTATGAGATTATACATTATCAAGAAATTCTATATATTTTTGATGCGACGCAGATGAGTAAAAAAGAATAGTAGATAAATTAATAATTTATTGAATTTGTAGAATAACGAAAAATTGTGAATTAAGAATTTTTGATTTTAAAAGAAGTAACGAAACTTAACAGATCAGGAAAATCCTAATTTTTTCATTTCATATCAAATAGATGTGTGACAAAACAATGAAAACAAATTTATATAAGAAACAACATGAAATCCTAAATATTTAAAACTAACAAGATAAAGACGCAAATACCCATTTGATTGGGTCACATCATTCTCTTCGGGGCAAAAAAGATTCATCCTAATCAAAAGTCGAAATGTCAATCACCAACCTCAAATCTTGCACTACGTCGCATCAGATCGACGTACACCACATTTTTTTAATCGATACCATCATCAATAAAAAAAGAGCAAACCTTACGTTCAGTAATGCAAGCAAACTGAAACATTTTGTTATGTAAACAATTATTCTGACGGATCAAAATAGTACGTTGTAAATTGTAATAGTAAAATAGAACTGATATTTTTCGTCACATACTCTTCAACCTCTTCCTCAACATCACCGTAATCATCAGAAATAAGATCTTGAATACTAAAATCGTATCAAACTCATCATCATTGTAATCATCGCGAATAGGAATATCTAAACTTAGAGCACTATTAACTTCGTCTTCCCCATAATCAACATATATTGGTTATCCGAAATAAGAAGCAATATCACTCTCATTCTCATTCTCATTCTCATTGTAATCCACATCATCATCATAATCATCATATAATGGATGCTTCGAAATTAGAAACAATATCACTATCATCGTAATTTTCATCATGTCTCCCAAAGAGATCATCCAATCAGTGTTGAACATATGAGACGTTATGGATGCACAAAAATGATTCGGACCGGGAACCCGGACCGGACCGGGAACCCGGACCGGACCGGATTTTTTCGGGTCGGGCCAAGACCGGACCGGAATATTTCGAGTCGGGTCGGTCTTCGGGTCGTGAGTTTTAGATATTTCCGGGTCACGACCCGGACCGGGACCAGATTTTTATTTAAAATTACACGAAAATGATCCGGGTCGACCCAAACCGGACCGGGACCGAAATTTCACGGGTCGGGTCGGTCCTCGGGTCACCCATTGAATAAAACCCGGGTCATCGGGTCAACCCGGACCGGGTCAATTCGGGTCGGGTCGGTCCGGGTTGACCCGGATGTGCATCCCTAATTGGGAGAGTTAAATGAATATGACACGGTTCTCAAACCATCGCTCTATTGAAATGTGTATCTCCTATGTCTCACAATCTCAACCTTTCGGTCTTTTGATTGGTTAGATAGGAGTTTTCGATATAAAATCTAACTACATCATCAAATATCATTCTCATACATGAATGATCACATAAATTCATGTAATTTATACTAGACATTATTATTTCAATCATCATTGCATATTTCAATGTCATGACTCATAAGATAATCTCTAAGAGTATCAAACACCTAGAGGGCACAATAACAAACATTTATCCACTTCATGAAAGATCAAACTAAACTTCATTCAATAGATCAAAGTAGTTGTTCATAACATCAAATGTAGATGAAGATTGGAATAGTAATGAAGATCATTCTTTAGCGGGTGGGGTTTTTAAAAAAAAAAAAAATGAAGATCATTCTTTTGATCTTTGGTGATGATTTTCAAACTGAGTTCTAGTTCTCCTTTCAAAAGTTTTAGGGTTCATCTCTAAAAATCAGGACTAAACTTTTCAAAAAATCATCATCCTGCTTTGATCGTTGACCGAGTCATTTTTCAACCGAGTGGACCAAGAATGACTCGGTCAATCTCTATTTTTGACTCATTTTGCACTCCTGATTTCCGAAAATCTCCACAAACTGGTTCGTGTCGCAATATATCGAATTTTAACCCGCATAAAAAACAAATAACATAAAAAAACTCATAATTAAATAAAAGATAAACAAAAAATAAGACGGGGTGAATTTATTCGTTCATCATCATCAATTATTAATTATTAGCAAACGAAATACTATCTCACCATCTTACAAATATTCATTCCTTCTTGAACTGTACTTTTAAACACCACTGCCATTGGGCTTCCGGGCTTTAGTACGAGCCGTTGGATGAGCGGGACCCGCACATCTCCTCCCTCATTATCCTCTTATCACAATTCTACACACGCCTGCTGCTAACGCTTCAACCTCCGAACGTTACCTCGAAAATGGCGTCAGTCGCCCACCACTTCAGCGGCCTTAGATGTTCGCCTGTCTCATCAACTCGACTAACCACGCCGTACGCCGCAACAGCACTATCGTCATCTTCATCTTCTTCGGCGCCGCAGAAGAAGAGGAGCTTGCAGATAGTGTGCGGGACGATATCACCGAATATGCAGACGAAGGAGAGATTGAAGCTGAAGGAATTGTTTGAGGAAGCGTATGAAAGGTGTAGGACTGCGCCTATGGAAGGTGTTGCGTTTACTGTTGAAGATTTTCATACTGCTATTGAGAAGTATGATTTCAATTCTGAAGTTGGAACTAAGGTATTTAACTTTGGTTGAACAATTGTTGTTTGTTATTGGATTATCAAATTGGATTTTAAGAGTTGATTGTGGCTTGTGAATTTAGGAAGCTTAGGAAATGTAAAGATATCTGATGTATTTGATTAGGTTAAAATTACCAGTCTATGAAATTTGTCAGTTACGATAACTGAATGTTTCAAGCTTCAGAATTGGTATTATAATTCGAAAGATGTGTGCTAACTTGGTTTAGGATTTGATAATGCGATATTTTGTTTGATTGAGGCACATTTTTATTGGAGTTATTTAGAATTCGAGGGTTTTCTTAATAAGAACAGTTGTTTTGATTGATGAGGTTTATGTGTAGCCTTGAGGGGAATTGAATCCATTGGAGCAGAGAGTAACAAGGCATAGGCAGATAATAATCACTGAATATGTGCTAGATGGAATAATACATTGCGGAATAAATCTGGTGTGCATAATTGACTGCATGTGTATAGAGTACGAATTTACACATATGTGGCCTTTTGACATAATAATGTATTTCTTGGCCTTTGTTATGTATGTGCTTGTGGTCTCTGAGGTGCTTGTGGTCACTGAGGTGCTTGCTTTTTTAATAGTTTCAGATGATCTACCATGCCAACATAGCATACAACTATGGTATCATCATAGAGATATTGCCATCTCTTGTTCGCTTATTATGGTCTGTGGAATTTTTCTTCACTCTTAGTATGCATTTTAATTATATTTGGTGGATTGTGCTCTATGTCAACAGTTGAGATGTAATAATGTCCAATTGTTTTGTTAGTTTTTTCTTCTATTTTTGCTGTGCAAACCCGAGACCTGACTATATGATGAGATTGAGTGTTTGAAATGATTAGTGCCTGGATGTTATTTTAGGTGAAGGGGACAGTCTTCAGTACTGATGCTAATGGAGCCTTTGTTGACATCACTGCCAAATCATCAGCCTATTTACCTCTCCAGGAGGCCTGCATCCACAAAATTAAACATGTACACGAAGCAGGAATTTTTCCTGGCATGCGTGATGAGTTTATTATTATAGGTGAGAATGAAGCTGATGACAGCTTGATTTTGAGTTTGCGGTCCTTACAATATGACACTGCATGGGAACGCTGCAGACAGCTTCAAGCTGAAGATGTTGTGGTCAAGGGTAAGGTACGAGTCCTCAACTTGCTCATTAAAGTTTCTGTGATATCATGTTCTAGATATAATGCATGCTGAAGGATTATCCGTAGCAAGGTGCTCGGACTTATTCTGATTATGGTAACAAGTAACTGAGCACTCAGACTCTTCATATGCAGGTTGTTGGTGCCAACAAAGGTGGAGTTGTTGCCCTGGTAGAGGGTCTTCGTGGATTTGTACCCTTCTCCCAGATTTCGACGGTTAGTTTCTCACCTTTTCATACTTACAGACAGCTCTTCTGCTTGATCGCTAGACTTACTGGAGGATTGTCTGATTTTCGAACGTCCCAGAACTAAATGATTGTTTACATGCACTCATCATAAAACTTGCACTCTTTTCCTCCAGAAATCAGCTGCTGAAGATTTGTTAGACAAAGAGCTTCCCTTGAAATTTGTTGAAGTCGATGAGGATCAATCAAGGCTTGTCCTCAGTAACCGCAAGGCCGTGGCCGACAGTCAGGCACAGCTTGGAATTGGCTCCGTGGTTACTGGAACAGTGCAGAGCCTGAAACCATACGGTGCCTTTATTGACATAGGTGGCATGAATGGTCTTCTTCACGTGAGTCAGATCAGTCATGACCGTGTTTCAGATATTGCAACAGTCCTACAACCTGGGGACACTCTTAAGGTACATTATGTACATTCGAGTCATAAATCATAAATTCCCAGACTTTTGTTGCCAATCTTGTATGGTAACTGATTCACCCATGTTTATAGGTCATGATCCTCAGCCATGACCGAGACAGAGGCAGAGTTAGTCTCTCAACCAAGAAGCTGGAGCCAACTCCTGGTGACATGATTCGTAACCCAAAGCTTGTTTTTGAGAAGGTACACCTAAATCATAGTGACAAGTTAATTAGGCTTTTCTTTTTTATTACTCTCCATCAGTTCAATTAGTTTGTTACGCCACCCCTTTGCATCCTTTGTAATAGTTTTGTATCCTGAAACCGACTTGATTCAACCTAAATTGCCGATTCTTACAGGCGGAGGAGATGGCACAAACATTCCGTCAAAGAATTGCTCAAGCAGAAGCTATGGCTCGTGCTGATATGCTGAGGTTCCAGCCAGAGGTAACATTATCATTTATTAGATTCTTGGTACGCATCATCTTTCAATAAACATCAACTGTGAACTAACAAAAATGGTCGTCTTGTGATTACAGAGTGGTCTGACTCTCAACTCTGATGGAATTTTTGGGCCTCTATCAACCGAGCTTCCAGAAGAGGGACTGGACTTGAGTGACCTTCCACTTGCAGAAGACTCTTAGCCCAACAAATTCCAATCCTCCACTCCCCAAATCTTCCATCCAATACCACTCACTCCAATGTAATCAACCACATGTTGCATCGTCTTGTCACAATCATACAGCTTTGTAGTAATGTGTATTTCAAACTATGTTGTATCACCTAGAAAATCAACAGCTTTCACACTGAGAAATGTCAATATTTCTTACCCTTTTTTCCATGTCTAAAACTGTGTGACTTTGCACCAAACTCAATCATAATCCAAATCGAAAGGCCATTTTGTAACTTCTTCCATCTCAGCAAGTAAATTTTCAACCTTAAACTCTGCACAGCACGAAACAGGTCAAACTCCATAATTCCATGCCAACTCACTGACTTTCACAAACCTACCTTCATTCCATCTAAAACCCGCACGTATTTCCATCCTATCTTCTACTTCAGATAATTGAAAACTAAAGCATCGACTTTCTTTTTCCATTAGAAATAATTACATTATTTATCAATAATAAGATAATTTCATACTTAATACACCATATATTATTCACATTTTTAATGGTTTCAAATTCGAATCCTAGGTTTAAAATTGTTTGTACTAACTTAAAAAAACTCTCAAAAATCTGCCTTGAATGCCCAGTTCTTGAGCAACGTAGAAATAATTTTTGTAAGTCTCTTTTATGCCTCTAGGCTTTCTTTGTATTTATTAGCATTCATTACAATATTTTTATATATAATTAGATAGTCTCATTATCAAACTTTATTATTCAAACTACATGCATTTTTACCCTAGTTTAAAATTATTGGTCGACGTACTTTCACAAAGTCAAATCTTTTTAGAACAATCTTGTCATACTTAAAAACCTACAATTAGGTTTTGTCGCAAACTGGATTTCATAAATTTCTAGAATCACTTCCACAAACTCTAAAGAGATTCCAAAATAAATTCAACACGAAAACGAGTTGTCGATCATATAATACAACGAGCGAGTTGATCTTCACGGGTGTTGTCCAATGTACGCGTTGAAAATCAAGTCTAAGACTCAAAGTAAACGTCTCATACTGCAAATGTCAAAGATTTGATCAAGTTGAGACTCGAAAGGTAGAAGTGATGATCTTAATTAAGCACTAATAAACCCTAATGGTTCAATAAGCACATGGTCGGTTGTAGTTCTAAATTAACTAATTGTAATTAGAAGAAGGGTTTAAGTAGGTAGTGCATGACTACTGCTTCAGTCCAAGTGATCTGTATAGATATAGATCGACGAAGATACATTTTGGCAAACTATATAGCTAGCTGCTACACTTCATAACAAAATCTAGATTGGGGTAGATAGGATGGATGCATGCCTTGATGAATATTAAATGTTATTGTTTTTTGTTGACCCGGATGATTTTGGAGGTCAAAGTACGCGGTTTAAGACATGATCCCATGATTAAGTAGCCTAGTTAATTAGCTGATTGTGTGAGGATATATATTTGTTTTAAGGTTGCAGAAGAAGATGGCTTTTAAAGATTTACTGTATTTAAAATGAAAAACCAAAACCATAATCAGTGTTCTAGAAACTGGTTGCCACTTTCACCATGATAAAAAACAGTAGAAGTTGCATCACAAAACTTGTTATTGTCGTCATTCCCACTGTCATCATGCACAAGTATTATATATACAGATATGCTCTTAGAATAGTAAAAGTGGAGGGAGTACGTATAAGCAAACTGTTTAGTAATACAGAAAGCTAATCCAACAAGTAAGCATTATTTAAAATTTAACTATTCAGTGGAATAACCTTAATCATTATGATACTAGTGGCAAGACTATCCAGACCTCCTCCATAAGCAAGTTTAGTTTCTCTGTATGTTAGGAGTGCTAGTACGGTGTCAATGTAGGGTCATATAGTTTGTGTCTACTTAAAATTACATCGATATTGAGTATTTACAAATGTTTAAGAAGTCAGAAAAAATTAATTTCAACGTGTATGAAAGAATGACATTTTTCAAGCTTTATGTATATCAAGTGTCACTCTCCAAAAATTAAATTTCCAAAAAAAGAATTTTTCTACAAAGTTTGTTTTAGTCCAGAATGTCCATCTTTCTTGACTACACTATCCAAATATATTGATTTTTACAAACCGGACCTCGTGCGTGAGGCAATGTCTTTAATGAAATGCTGCCTGTTCCCCATTTTAAATAACTATCTGACCTTGTTCAACATTTACGTTGTCGGGTTTGTGAAGCCAAGAATTCCGAATGGCTATTGGATAAGCAGATCCCAATCTATTGGCTCCATCACCAAGTAATGAATCATATTTGGCTCTTTTTTTGCCCACCAATCATCTTGCATTCCCACATAAAAGTCAAACTTACACTGGAGTACGTTTTCAATCAAAAGCAGCTATATATCGAAAACACGCCAAGAGGGAGAGTGCAGCCATTATATATTGATCAAAAGCTTGAAAATGGAGGCTTCTGGAGTGCGATTGCAACAGCTCAGACATGTCCACCAATTCGAAACTTAGGGCTTAATGTGTTTAAATATGATGCTGCCATTTGGACTGCTATAAATTTAATTAAAGTCTCATGAATGGGGGGCTACTTGATTAGGTTTATTACGTGTGCCCTTACAATATGCTGATTGTACTGAGAGTTTGATGAAAAGCTTGATTACATTCTTGATTGTTTAGGGCTTCCAAATCTACAATTGGTTGATGCATTTGGAATATGCTGAATGGAAAAAAAGGGTTTCGATAGTGTGGTTACATTCTCTATTTTGTATTGCAAAGTTTGAAAGGCTGTTTTGGCGGCTTTTTCCTAGTTTAATTTAGTTGCATCATGAAAGGGGCAAGTGTGTTCCTGTCTTATAATGTTTGCATAGAGACAACAAGTATCTACATAAGTGATATTTTATGTTTGTTATTGAGACAAATAGAGCATATAATAGCGATTACTATAGGTATGTCAAACCCTAATTAGTGTAAACCCCATAGTTTTCACGAACAATTAAAACATGATGTGTTTGGTATCAGATAAAAGTCACTGTTACATGCACACATTGACAAACTGGCTTTTTGCAGGAAGGGAACAATTATGGTATCATAGTTAGGTTAAACTTCTTCAGTTCTATCTAAAGACCGTAACCCTAATCATGTGAATAACAGCAATAATGGAAAAAGATCAGTTAGCAGTTGGTTTGATATTCTATTTTCAGGACCAGTTTAAGGAAGTGATTTATATTATAAGAAAACAAGATGTTACTTTGATTAATGAAATTGTTTTCTGATGAGAGGCGATGGAAGACTAACTCATGATAAAATGCGATAATTATACTCGCGTCCCAATCACTTAGCTCCGTAATTTCATCTCAACCAGCTGCTTCTCAACCTGTGATTTAAATTTCTTTGCTCTGCTTAATTTCTAAAACTCAGTAAAAAGTTAAAATTATAAATGCATCATGAATTCATGATTATTTGATTAAGTTGATTTTGTGTGAAAATTAAAGCATGAATCACTTAATTTTTAATAAAAAATCACACCTTACAAAAAATCTCTACATTTTGCAATAATGATGCAATTATAATTTCTCTTCATAATAGAGGCTCTCACATATTTGGTAGAGCACGTAAGTAAGAGAATTAAAAATTATTTATATTACTGTCATTATGATTTTCAAAGGAAACGATCAAAAATGATATTTATCATTTATAAGATTGTGAAACACGATTTTAACCAGATATTAATATTAATATAACACACTATATTTTAAAAATTGTTAAATATAACCACCCATAGTTTTTAAAATACAACTGATCAATTTAATAAAGTTTCAATTTAAATCGTAATCATTTGACTGATGTGAATCAACGATTAAATTTTATCCCACTGTCTTACAAATACTTTATTTCTCCTGATTTGGACCTATGATCATCCTACCTAAATTGAACATCTTACTAAAAGGGGAAGCAACACAATTAAACAAGTATTATCAAATTATCAAATTTACAAAAAGTTAACAGCCACGCTTATCACCCCTCGATGCCAGTTTTATAATGTTTGAGAGATTCGAAGCAATCACTTTGCCTTTTGCATATAATCTATATTCAATTCCTAACTATCAAAAACCAAACTTGATATTGCATTTCTGACTTTTAGTGCTATACCATTGTTTTCGTTCAATTACTGGCTCATTCTAATAGCCTACTTTATTAATATTTGGACAATTTTCCTAATGAGTATGAACAAAATATTTATCTGTATTTCAGTGTTTGCAATCAAAGAAATGTCTCTCATCTAATATATAAATATCCAATCACGACGCAAAAACAAAAGATTTAAAATAAAATGAGGATATATCTGTATATAAACTAGCGAAATTTTACAAATATTAAGCTATAATATAAATGAGTAACAATTTTGATGGATTCTCTATTTAGAAAGGAAAATGTGTTTTCTCTTGTCATCATGCAGATGCCCCCTTCCACCATTGAAAGGAACGATCGACTAAGAAAGATTGTGGATGAATTAACTAACCTAATTTATATGGACAAATATTTAACCACGAGTGTCAATAAAACCTTAGTGGGATACAAACATAAGTCTTCAGCCAACATTATGTCACGACAAGTTGAATTTTCCCACCCGGCTTGAGAAGTGTGTTATAAATATTATGGCCTGAATGTGGCCACTAGTTCACCCGGCCATCAGGGAGTGTTCAAACGGAAAAAATATGTAGATGAGTGAAAACAATTTGATTCTAATTTTAGTTTTAGGTGGTTTCTGGTAAATAAAATATATGTAATAAACACAGTAAAGTTTAAGAAGAACATTCAAATAAATGTAAGATCGCGAGACATGATTTCATCGTTGTCTACTAATAATCCAACGAATGTGACTGAATTTTAAATAAAATTGTTAAAGTCAACAGTTAGCGTATTTGCAAATTCAGCCGCTCATTTTATAAAATAAAAAATTATTCTTAATCGTCGAATTATCAAAATCAACGATTGAGATTAAGTATCCGTCTCACAGAACTTATTGTTTTTTGAAAATTAACCTATAAATAGTATATATATATATATATATATATATATGTATAGGGGGTTAAGTTCTAAGAGGACACACTAAGTATTTGGGAGACGGTTGGACGAAATCTCAACCGTTGATTTGATTAATCTGACGGTTGAGATTAAAGTTAGTTTCTATTAAAGTTTGCAAAAAACACGGGGCGGTTAGATTTGGAGGTTTTTTTACTTTTAATCTCATTCGTTGGATAATTGGAAATCAACGATTGAGATCATGTCTTACGGTCACACAAATAATTGATTGTCCTCCTAGATCTTTACCCTATGTATAGGATAAAGAACAAGGAGGACAATCAATTATTTGTGAAATCGTAGGACATGATCTCAACCGTTAATTTCTAATCATCCAACGGTTATATATATGTGTTATGAAATGGAAACCCAATGCAAACACACTCAATTCCATAGAAATATACAATAGAGTTATCATCCTCGGAGCTGTGAAACAAAAAAGACAAGATAATGTGTATTTAAACGTACCTGTTAGCCCTAGAAAACCAGGACCACCTGCCACCAGAAAATGGTCCATATCACCTTTCTTGTTGCAGCCATTAGGCTCTTACCAACATCATCTTAATTAATCTACAATTTATAATAACTTCCCAGTACATTAAATTATCAAAGCTAAAGTGTGTATGTGACCACTAACTAACTACAAGAGCTCCCCTATTTTGGCCCCAGCACGTCCCAACTTAACAATAAGATCAAGTATGTATATATTGGATTTATTATACTAATAGCACACACGTTTAATTTCAATTTATTTTCAGTGGATGAGAATGAAACAAACGTGTTCTAATAGAGGCTTAGAGGGCAACGATGTTACCGTCTAATTCTTACAGTAAATGAAGCCGATTGAAACATTACATAATTTTGTTCAAATACATTGTAAAATTATATAATTCTTTTGGGTCTCGATAAGCACTGAATTCCGGTGCATTCGGAATTTCTCTTTTATCAAACATCATAATAGATAGTCATCCAAAGAAAAAAGACTAATTATGTGAAAATGAGAATTAGACAATGGCAAGACCGTAAATAACTCCACATCTCATAGTTGAACAAATTAGAGTTGAGCAAACAAGTAAGCTCCACTCATTGCAAACGTAAGAAAAGTCAACCAGTCAAACTTCAACTTCCAGTTTGCACCAGTGCACCACTTAGTCAACTAATCCTAAACAATTAGTTCCTAAAACAAAACATAAACATTACAAACAACAACGTTTTGGCCTTTGGATTTTGTATTCTCTATCTAACATGTGACAAAAATACAAACAATACATATATTAGTAAATACATTGTTGCACATAATATTCTATTTTAAATATAAAAATGGGAATAAGTCGTATCTATTTAAAATGTAACGCGAAAAGATTGTAAAATAGATGCGCAACTTAGTTATGAGTAACTACTTGATTGGTAATAATAAACTTTCTGCTAAATAATATGAAAGTCACTTGATAAATTATAACACATCGATCTATTTTACTGGTTAATTATGTAATGACTGTTAGTATATATTAAATCATGAAATAAGATGTACTTGCAATTTAAACCTCCAAATTTGAATATAAAATAATATAATTCAATCTCAATCGTTGAATTATAATAATTTAACGTACATAATTTAATTAAAAATTCTCAAATCAAATTCAAACTCAACTGCTTAATTTAATTAAAATCTAATTAAAAACAAATGTATATATTATATCGATCATGATGTAATTTAATTTTGAAACAAAATCATAAAGAAAAATATTGAAATTCCATTGCGGCTGTTACCGTGTAAAATTCCATAAATATTCTTCTTCGGCCCCCCACCATCAACATTCAGCTCTGCCTTCTTCTTCTTCTCCATTCCTCAGCTCATTATAAAACCACATCCACACCACTCTCATCCTCTCCATCTCCCAATCCAAATCTCTCAACTCACCACACACACACACACTTTTGAAAGCACTCCATAATCCTACAAGCAAGAATTCACAGTTTCAATCCATTATCGAAGCGGGTTATAAAAGAAGTTGCGTAAAAATGAATGGGTATATGAATGGAAGATCAGTCGTATCGATCGAGCATCGTAACGATTATCAGCATCAGCATCTTCAACAGTATCACTCGGATATGTCATCTCCGATAGGAAGCAATAACAATAGCAACAATCAAAAGGTGCATAGTAATAGTAGTAGTGGAGAAGAGGAAGATGATGATTTGGGTATGATGATGGATCTTCGTCGCGGTCCTTGGACCGTCGAAGAAGATCAAACTCTTATGTCTTACATTGGTAAACACGGCGAAGGCCGTTGGAACTCCCTCGCTCGCTGCGCTGGTACGTAATAACAAAACTCAAATCAACTCAATCCGCTGATCATTTCATGTTCTGTTTTGGTCTGAAGTTTTTGGAACAACGTTTGATTTTTATATAAATGTTACAGGACTGAAGCGCACCGGAAAAAGCTGTAGGCTTAGGTGGCTAAATTACCTACGGCCTGATGTTCGCCGTGGGAACATCACGCTCGAGGAGCAGTTACTGATCCTCGAACTCCATTCCCGATGGGGCAACCGGTAAGTTCATGACTTGAATTGACTTGTTATTTTTGTAACGATTTTTTTGTACTTACTTTCGATGAAAATCAATTCAGGTGGTCCAAAATCGCGCAACATTTACCGGGAAGAACGGACAATGAAATCAAAAACTACTGGCGAACTCGAGTCCAAAAGCACGCAAAGCAACTTAAATGCGATGTCAACAGCAAGCAATTCAAAGACACAATGAGATACCTATGGATTCCCCGCCTAGTCGAGCGGATTCAAGCAGCCGCAGCTAGCGGAACTTCCTCAACCCAAACTCCCATTACTCATCCGATCATTCCAAATCACCATGTCATGATCATTCCTCAAAACAACACTCCCACCACTATTTTACCAAACTATGTTTATTCGGAAAATTCAAGCACCACGGGCGCGTCATCCGATTCTTTCAATGCCCAAGTGTCCCCTGTCTCAGACTTTACCGACACTTATCAAAATCCGGGGACTTACGGTTACTTCCCCGGATGCAATGGTCAGAATGGCTACATGGATTCGCTAGTTAGTCCGGCGGGTTACTATCACAACCAGGGTTTGGATTTTCAAACATTGGAACAGAACACCAACAATAATAACAACAACCTTAATCAGTGGGCGGTGGAGGGCGGAGACTTATCAGACGATATGTGGAACGTTGAAGACATTTGGCTTTTACAGCAACAACAATTTAGCAATAATTATTAAACTAAATTTTAATTACGTATTAACTAAATACAAAGGTTGATCATGGTGATGAATAGTGCATCCCATTATCCCATGTATTTAAAATGATTTATTATTCGTACAATTATTATTGTTAATTATACTTTTAAAAAAATAATGAAACATTTCTTGCTGTTTTATTTTATGGGTTCTTGTATATGTTTTTTCTTCACATTTCATCCTCTAAACTTTGCTGAATCTTGGTGTTTTGTGAAAATTACTTTTTATGTAATCAATTTAGCGATCATACACAACGAACAGAAAGTACGTCGTTTTGATAAAGAGTTTAAATTGAAACTTGCCACTTTGATACTATTTATCACAAATTAAACTTTGAAAATAGTTGTAAAAATAGTTGCCTGTGTCAGATATTATTTCCTATTGTACATTTAGCAAAGAGGATATTATTGTACTTTTTTGATAATAAATGGATGGAATTTATTAAGGAATGAGAATACGTGTATGAAGTAGAGAAAACGGGGTCGGGGCTTGTCGGAAAGTTATACAACAATAAAACAGTGAAATATTTAAACAATGGATCGATAATGTATAATTGGTTCCACCATTAAGATCCTTTAATAAAGCCTAAATTTTATTTAAAAACACTACTTTTGATTTGTCTAATTTTGTTTCTTAAGAGACAACCTAGTTTAGTGTACAAGGTCTCATCCACACAAAAGTCTTAATTCTTCTAGAGTTTTAAAGGCAACAACCCTACTAACATTCAATAATTATCTAACAATCTTTTACTAATCAAATATATTGATATAGATGATAATATATATCAAATTTGTAACAAGTAATCGCTCTGTCCCATATTTTTGTCAAATTTGATACAATCTCAACCGTTTATTACAAATAAATCAACAAACGAGATTGAACCTAAAAATAACCGTCAATTCTAACCGCCCGTGTTTTTTGCAAATCCAACCGCCAAATTTTATATCAAACCAACTTAATCTCATCCATTAAATTTATCAAATCAACGGCTGAGATTATGTCCTCCGGCTCACAAATATACACTGTCTTTCTAGTTCTTTTCCCTAAACATATTTATGTTAAATACTTAAATTGAAATTTACTTATATAGATTCATTTTTTTGATGTACTCGTGAACACGATTTTGCATCTGTCGATTACATTTTATCAACGCACAAGATTGCATATAACACGTGCAATGACGTTATGCAATCTCAACCATTGATGAAATACAATTAACATATGCCAAATAAAATTTACGAATTCACTAAAAAAGATAGATTTAATGGACAAACCTCTAATAAAATTAAGCAATCTATATACTCTATCACTTTATAACATGTATAATATATAAAATTATCGATCATAAAGAGTTTTGTGGACGTGGCTGAATTTGCTACAATTATTAAATCATTTTTAGTCATATCATACCAAAGGCCGTGGGGGTCGGCTTTGGAGAAATTTCTCTTCACTTTTTGTATCATCCAATTAATGACCCTTTCTCCATATCCACCCACATTTTGCACTTGTCCGGCCTTTAGTCTTGCACGTGCCTACCCTAAAGAAGTCACGTGATGGCCCCGGGAGTTGTTACTCACACCCCCCAAGACAAAACACCCATCTAAAGTTTACCATTTTACCCTTCATTCAAATCTTTATTAAATGTTTATGTTTAATTAAATCTCAATCACAATCCTCTACTTATTTGTACCATGTTTAATTGTATTAAATGTTTATATTTTTAATTCTAATTTTTATATTATTTTAATTATTAAATATTGTTGTAATTTTTAAATACTTTAAAAAATCAACAAAAATTAAATTAACATTAAAAATTATTTAATATAACTATTTACTATTATTAGTATTTTAGAAAATGCTACGAACAATTAAAACGCCATAAGTACATTTATTAATATACTAGTCAAATAAAACATAAAAGCGGTCCAACTACAAGTAATTTCTTGACCACAATACTTAAAAAACATTCAACAATACTTAAAAATAGATACATAAAAAGTAGTCATTTCTAATCAATATTTCCTCCAAATGTTGTTCCTGGAGGCCCCGAACCCGTTATATCATTCCATAGATTAATACGTGTCTGATATGAAGATGCCCACCCTCTAGCTTCATGCGATGAATATTCCCACCACCATGTTGGAATAGGTGGCACCGGATGATATGGGTGTAAAAAAAGTTGAATGAAGTGGTTTCCAACATGTCCAAGGGCTATTTCAGTGCGCTCGTTGTCTTTAACTGGAGGAGATCTTAGTGGCAAATGGTCAAAACAACTCCAGTTAGTTCTACCAAATGTATGGAGTACAATATTATACCTTGATGCGATGACAATTCCCAAAGTCATAGACTCCATCCAATGCCTCTCAGGTGCTGGTGTATCAAAATAATTTAGCAAAAATAGAAGATTGTATGCAGATTTTAAATAATTTATGTTCTAATTTGTATAATATATATTTAAATAAAATAAAAAATATCAGATATTTTATAAATATGCTACGTTAAAAACTAAATGGAATTAATATAGTAACTAAATGGAATTAATATAGTATTAGTTAGTATGAAAAAATAAAAGTAAATAAAATGAGAAGAGGGTATAATTGGAAGAAATAGGGATTTTGAGGGAGGTGTTTTGTCTTGGGGGTGCAAGTAACACTACCCGATGGCCCCTTACAAAGGCTAATGGGTCTTTCGTCGTCCGATTTGACAAGTTGTACGGATCATGTTTGTCTGGTTCGTAATTGAGTGTGCAATAGTATAATAACACGTGTCATATATCCAACGGTTCGGCGTAAACGTGCGTCAAATCGAAGATCTCGTAAATGACAGCCGCAACAAAAAAGCCTATTAGGTACATCCACGTGTCCATATCTTTAAGTTTCAGTTGCGTAACTAATATTTACCGTTAGTGATAATTTCAAACTTACTTTAAACGCTGCGTATTGGTCAATGTAACATGTGGAAAATCAAAAAATGAACATGATGTTTTGAGTCTTTTGGTCAAACGGGTCGGGCTTGTTCAGTTTGTTAGAGTTCAACCACGTGGGCGATTTCAGCTATGTGCTATCCTGGTGGGACACATAACTTAGCATATACATCTGGATGTTTACTTAGTCCATTTCAAAATTTTCAACCATAGTCCAAAACAGTCTTGTCAAATCAATACTTTATTCATATCAAATCATGATGTGATTCACATTCTCCACATCCCATTTTCAACACAACTGTAGTCTTAATTGCGTGAAGGGATTGTCATTGTATAGTTGAGGAATACATGTTTGTAAGAAGCTAGTCAACATTAATTAGGACTCTCCAAAGACTCACTTATAGTTAGTCTTATCCACGCATTTTGGTTAATTCATATTAACGTCATTGCATTGTAATGATGTCATTCTTGTTTGCCATGTTTTCATTTGTGTTCATGTCTTTGAATATGTTCTTTGTTAAGAAGCACAATTTTATACTCCTTCCGTCTCTTAAAGTTTGTTCTTCAAAGCATTTTCTATTTCATTCGTCTGTAGCACTGTTATATCATTCATCACCTATATATATTTATCATTTTTGACCCATTTGAATTCAAATCTAGATTTTCAGAGGTTGATAATTTGTATCATCATGTTTGACATGTGTGGTTTGT
>QZGG01002215.1:0-42601 GCA_006409495.1 Sedum album
TGAACGCGCCTAAGTCCAGCAGCTCAAACTCCAGCTCGGCTGCAACTGTGGCGGCAACTCGACGGCAGCTCAGCCTGGCTCGGATATCTCAACAGAATTTATCATATATTCCAATTATTAATGAATTTATCATTTCATCTAATACTTTGAACGCACAAGCCATCTAGGCACTACCACCAATGAACTTCAATCATCCATCAATATCCAAGCAATGACATCGAATGAGCATCCATAGGGCATCAAATCAACAGCTTCCACGCACAGGCGGGAAGAATAAACAGCCTCCACGCGCGCAGACGGGAGGAATGAAGCCCCAGAAAAATCTGAGGAAAATTGGTGAGGCCAGGATTCGAACCCTGGCCCTGAGGTTCCTTTGTCAGGTCCCTCAATTGTAAACCCACCCATCAAAAAAAATGAATTTATCATTTCATCGAGTTATGTTTAATAATTTTACCATTTCTCAAATTACAATCCTATTATTTGCATGATCATGTATTATAATGAGTCATCAAAGCCCTTTTATTGAAAAGAAATCGGTACTGACTCAAAATAAATCAATGAACATAAACACATTCACAGATATATATGCAATGTTACTTAGAGTATATAATTAAATATATGTGTTTTGCCATTAATTATACGGTTAAATATGATTAATGGAAACCCAGTTATAGTGCAAATGTGGTCCCAAAAGAGATTAAGGATGGAGAATCAATGCGTGCAGGGTTTAGAGTTGCATTAATGTAATTAATTAAAGAATGTGTGATTAAGGTAACATGGGTTCCTTAACCCTGTTTTTAGTGCTAGAGAATTATTATTAAATGAGCTTAGGCGTGGCGACACCTGTATTTTTATTGTATATGATTTTGTGTGTTTCGTGTCATGTGGTTGTTGTAAAAGATGTTGTTTTTGTTTTGATTGAGAGAGATTGGTAACGGTACCAGTTAAAGGTGGTGGTGGTGGTGGTGGTGGTGGTGGTGGTGGTGGACATGTTGTATTGGGCCTCTGAGTATAATGGGGAATGTGATGCAAAGAAGTTGTTCGAGGAAATGCGTCGATGAGAAAAGGGCTGTGGGGCGTTTCAGTTGGACATGTGTTGGACTAGGGGGAGGAGTTGTGTTACGTTGGTGTCATAAATTTGTTTGGAATTAGAAATTAATGGTATAGATAGATGAATGCCCATAATGGTGATGTTTGGCTGGCTATTGGGCTT
Organism: Sedum album; assembly: GCA_006409495.1. Lineage (NCBI taxonomy): Eukaryota > Viridiplantae > Streptophyta > Magnoliopsida > Saxifragales > Crassulaceae > Sedum > Sedum album. The sequence continues at coordinate 1,214 of QZGG01002215.1, forward strand.
CAGCCCGGTAAGCATTTAATCCATTTTCTAAAACAAAAAACGTCAACCATCTGCCAAATCATATTGTTTAAAGGCTGTGTAAAGTTTGCCAGCCTCACAGGCCACAACCTCCACGGATTAAGATCCGGTACATCAAAGCTATTTGATGCAATATGAAACGATGCAGTTTTATATAAAGGGTTTAGATAAAATAACTTAGGATTTTATGAAAAAACGCTGAAACGATGTCATTTTATTTTAAGTGACTTCATTATAAATCGTAGTATTTAGCAACCAGTTGTACCAGATAAAGATCTTAGCCTCCGGGGCTTGACGATATGTGGAGGGATGATCAAACGATTAGGTAGCGGATCTCTCCGTGGCTATTGGGCAAACAGATGATAAGTGTTGAACTCAAACCTTAGGCTCAAACGAAATATAGTAAACTCTGTTTTTATTGATCTTAAATATTGATTTCTGTCCTTCGTTGAATCTGGTTGTATAGCAAATGGATTCTAAAAGTTAGGAAGTTGAAAGACCAATTTCCAACTGACTTTTACAAGATAATGATATATCTAAACCAATCGAAATTAGGAATGTTGTTTATTAAACGAAGAAATTTAGAAATTTATCTAAACTATCTAAAAACTTTAAAATTTTAAAATAGGAAAAAACTCATAGTTATAGGATTCAGCTCTAAGATTAATTGAAATGAGCTCGACCGAAGATGGAGAAACTTCATCGATCATAGAAAAGAAAAAGACTAACTAAATAAAACATGCTATGTCTACGTTTTTCTTTTATGTTAACTGTATGTTTTACTTTTGAAATAATGGAAAAAATTAAAGGTAATTGCAGAAAGCTACTATTATAATACCATGTTTCACAGAAAAACATCATTCAAACAACTTATTACGAAATGACTCTATTATAATAATTTCGTTATCAAAAACCATCATTTGCTAGAAATTACAAAACACACGCTATCCGACACGTGAGTTATAATTGTAGTACTAAAAATTGTAGAATACCACCATTATAATATTTCGTTTTCAGAAAACTATCATTTTAACATATAATTATGAAATGAGTCTATCATAATAAAATCACCCTTTGAATATATAGGTAACGGTTAGGAAAAGCCATGTTGCTACGACTGTGGCTATGTTTGATGACTTAAATTATATATTGAATCAGATACCAAATATTTGTGTATTACTGTACAGGGTTAAGATCCAAATACCGATATGTTTTTGTAAAACATAAAGATTTAATCTAACCGTTGATTTGATTAATCCAAAGGTTGAGTAAAGTAGGTTTTTAATTAAAGATGACGGTTGGAGTTGCAAAAAACACGGACGATTGAAATTGACAGTTATTGATCAATTGTTGGATGGATGGAAATTGTTGAGATGATGTTCTCATAGAAACTTAATCCTTATTTTACATTATTATAATGATAATCAAATGATATAAATATTTAAATTTGACATATAGCTAGTTAAAATTGTTTTGTTGGTCGGGCTTTTGGGCCTTATATCAAGTCGAATTTTTCGGGCCGAACGGGCTTTGAAATTTGAATCTTAATCCGGCCCATGACTTTCGAGCTCCAACTTATCTTGGGTTGTATATCTGAGGCTTTAGCCTAGAGAAAAATCTCTACCTTCTATCTAAAGTGATTGCTTGCTTTTTCCACATCAAGTTAAATCTATTCTTTTACTCTTACACGCTTTCATGTCTTCTTGTGGTCTATATTATACGTGTTGATATGGATCAGTCTGTTCACATTCTAAGCTACTTTTAACAGTATTCATTGCATCTTTTGTGAAGTGGTCCTTAAAGTGTGACTGAACATCTTTCCTTCACTTCTCTTAATACTGAAGAAATGGTGGAAGAAATTACTTCTCAACATGAGCGAATAGAAGAACTTCCAAATGAAGTATGGGCGAGGTTGGATCAAATGAATCAGAATGCAGTCTTTGTGAGGATGATTAATGATCAGACATTATCTAAACAGCTTCTCATCAACTATTTGGAACAGGGTTCGGTTCCTTTGCGACCCCCCTGCATTTGTGCAAATTGAGATTCTTCTATTTGCACTTTTGTATAAACTATATGCACATTCCATTTGCATTTACGACAAAATTGAGTGCACAAAACGACAAAAAAATAAAGTGCAAATCTGCAGCCGTTGGATCAAATTGATCCAACAGTGAGATGCTTGGGTCGCAGGGATCGCAGGGATCGTTAAAGAAGGTAATACTCTGTCTACACTTCCTGCCTTCAAGATTTTATTTATATTTGCATCATCATATCATACAATCATAGTTTTAAGGTTGTGGAATTCCAAAGCTCCTTGAGTGAATTTCAAACTCTATGTCATTCTGATCACTTGGTTTTGCATCGAGATCATTTTTCTGCTTTCAGGGAAATATCCTTTCGAAAGCTTTGTCCAAGGTGTTGTATTGATGCCAAAGTCATAGCTTACACGTCCAATCCTGGTATGTTCATCACAGCTCGGAGCTGTCCTTAGCTGCTCAGCGTAGCATTGTTTCTACGCGCAGAGTTGACATGAGAAGAGACTGTTCTCACTCAACGTCTCCAACCGATGACCTGGGCATGCATAGGGATCGTTATGCTTTTAGGAATTTTAATGATGACAGTGTGTTATAATGTCTTGGTTCTTGTTTCCCCGTTTGTGTTAGTTGGGCTTGTCCAACTTTTGGTTTTTAATCTTTTGGATGTTTTGTTTTTTAGTTTCTTTCGAACTCTTTGTAATTTGCCTGATCCGGCTTGCTAGGATCCTTTAATAAATTTGCGCTGCCACCGTCCAGTTTTTTTTTTTTAAAAAAAGGAGGTCGCAATTGAACCCTTTCCATTTGGAACATAACTGGAAGGTGAAAGGCAGTAAGTCTTTCTCAGAGATTGCTTATAAAGCACCAAGGGTGACCTTCTCGGAGATAGAGGCAGTACAGTGGGTTTTCGACAATGGTCTTTGGATATTTCAAAGTGGATGCTTTTAGTTGATATATAGATGTGATGGAGACCTAGCTTCTTTTAGAAGAGAACGCTAAGCATGTTTTTGATTATATTTTTAAGTTACGAAGCTCGTCTTAGTGAGCCATGCAAATGGGTGTGTAGCTCAGCCAAATTCATTGTCCGAGTTTTCGTCTACCAGCATGTAGTTTATTTTAATTATTTGCCCTATGATGGAGGTTGAGACACGTGGTGGATTACTTCCGACTCTAAATTGCAATGATACTCCATTTGGACACACAAAGCGTTTGCCTATGCTTGAACACGGGCACACATGCAGGAGGGAATTGGTGTTTTAAGTGATGGGCTTGCGAAAGGCAAAATGAAAGAAGCTTTTGGGCCTACTTTAATGACACCCTTAATTTCAGATAACTTATTTGAAAGTGGGTTTAGGAGAATTAATTCAGTGGGTTTATTCGAATGACCTAAAGAACTTTCATCTAAACTCTAGATCAAGATTGAGAAAACCATGTTATTTCGTCTTTATTAAATTCACAAAAAATGGTGGGATTATGATAAGGAAACCTATTGATTCAACTACAGTGTCTTCATATTCGAGCTCTTCGTCGTCTTCATTGTTGCCTGAAGTTGGTGGTTTACAGTTAGGCTAAATTTTATAAATATGGACAACCAAGTTTGATGGTTACGAGCTCAAATGAGAGAGAAGAGAACAATGTTGTATTTCTGTTATCGGGAGAGGCTGGTGGACAACCCCGCCGAGATCAATGAATATGATATGTTGGAACTGCCGTGGAATGGGGAGTCCACGAGAAGTTTGTAGTCTAGTGGATGCTATTTCGTCTACCAATCCCCATGTAGTTGTGTTGCTGGAATCAAAGATCGATGCCTTCAAAAGTGAAGTTCTTCGGTGCAAGTTGGGTTTTTATGGTTGTTTTCAGTTCTAATTGTTGGTTTTTCTGGTGGTTTGGTCTTATTTTGGCGACAAAGTAGTGAGTTGACTATTTTGAATTATTCATATCATCATATATCATGTTTAATAAACTTGCACATAGATGTTGTGTTTCGATATACAATATTTTATGTTCATCCTTGTGCACCTAAGAGATATAAAAGTTGGTTGTTTTTAAAAAGATTAGCGGATATGACAAACATTCCTTGACTGATAATGAGAGATTATAATGACGTCATTCGATTTAAGGAAGTCTCATCTTTTTAAAATCCCGTGTGGCGTCCATGGGAAGATTCAGATAGGTTATTTCTGAATGTAAGTTATTGATGTTCCTTTTACAGGTCACATATTCAGTTATTCTAATAAGAGAAAATGAGTTTTATCTTCTTCTTACCATTGTCCGTTGTCAGTTCACTTGGGAAATTTGAATCTGCGATATAGACGACCTTTTCATTTAGAAGCAATGTGGATTGTAGGTCGGGCTTTAGAGGAAAAGTGCGTCAATGGTGGTCTTGTTGTATTTTTTAGCTTATGTGATGAATTAGACTTAATTAACTTTTTCAATTATAATTGTTCACTGCATGATTATTTGTTATTTTAATTTTTTAGGTATAATACTAATATTTTTAAAAATTATGCATTTATATACTAAAATAATATCAATCATGTTATATATTATATATAAATATCAGAGACGTTTTCTGCCATCCCACTATTCCTTATTTTTTAAATTGACATTTCCTCGTTTCCCGCCGTACATGTTTCTCGTACCCATCTCCATTCCCGTGCTACTTAGAAACAGACAGTGCAAATGTATTTGATGCGGTGTTGTGTCATCTTGTGGTGTCAGATTGTGATAAACTTTGGATGGATGAAATACAAGCGGCTAGGGGTGCAAACGAACCGATACACTGGTGAGCTACTCGTGAATAAGCTCGGTCAAAGCTCGGTCAAAACTCGTTCATTTATAAACGAGTCAAGCTTGAACATAATTTGATACTCGTTTATTAAACGAGCCGAACATGAACACGTTGGTGCTAGGCTCGAATAAGCTCGTGAACAACTCGATTGAAGCTCGATTAATACTCGATTAATATTCGATTAATACTCGATTACCCCTCGATTAATATTCGATTAATACTTAAAATGTGGTTAGTTATGTTAATGAAGTGATCAAAATATGAAGTTCTCTATACTATAATCGAGCCTTAAGGATTATTTGTAAATTAATTTAGATATCCGCGGACCCTTAATAATTAATTAAATTCTTAAGGGTCCGCGGAAATAATCCTTAAGGGTCCGCGTATCATGATCCCACATCGCTCGTTGGTTAAAACGAATCATGAGAGACTCTAAATAAAAATCAACCCATTCAATTTGAAAATTCAAATCTTCCGAGCTCGAGTTCGAGCTCTAATCAAGCTCTAACCGAGCTAGATTTGAAATCAACCCCATTGGGTTTAATTCGAGCTCTAACCGAGCTTGAGTTGAGTTCGATCGAACTCTAATTGAGTTCGAGTCGAGTTCGAGTATTTTAATATTTTTTTGAGGATTCGAGCTCTAAACGAGCTCGAGTCAAATTCGAGTACTTCAGTATTTTTTCGAGTCGAGCTCGAGCACAAATAATCTTGTACGAGTCGAGCTCGAACAACCGGATACTCGGCTCGACTCGGCTCGTTTGCACCCCTACAAGCCGCGTTGACTTGTAACATAGGTTGTTTTGTATGTTTACTCCCTAAAGAGGCTAATGCTTGTGCTGACCTCTTTGCAAAATGGGCTTCGCGAAGTGGTTCATCTTGGAAGTTGTCGAATTATTTTATCCTGTCTGATAGGTTTCAAGTGCTCTTGATCTTCATATCCAGTCTTTTTTTATAAATAATGCAGGACATCCCTAATTTATGTATAGGGTAAAAATTTAGGAGGACAATTAAATATGTGTGAGACGGTAGGACATGATTTCAATCATTGATTTCTAATCATCCAACGGATGAGATTAAAAGTAAAAAACCTACAAATCCAACCACCCTGTGTTTTCGCAAATCCAATCGCCAAATTTAATAAAAACTAACTTTAACTCAACCGTCAGATTAATTAATCAAATCAACGGTTGAGATTTCGTCCTTACATCTCACAAATACTTACTGTCTCTAACCCTTTATGTATATATTTTTTTAAAGAAGTTAAATGACTTAAACACGTTTTCTATAATTAACCAACAAAAGAGAAGAATGATTTAAAAAATTCCAACGTGTCGAACCATTTTTGTTGCGTAATGAGCAGTCAACCGACAAGCAAGTTGGTCAAATCGATCGTTACATCAGAATGGCTAAAACACAACTGCCGATCGATCGCAGCAGTGAAGCAAGCACACGCCTTTCTCATAACAACAAACTTATTCAACGACAATCTCTACTCCAGCAAACTCCTCTCTTTCCTCGCCCTTTCCGACTCCGGCGACCTCTGCTACGCTTACAAACTCTTCACACACATTCCCATTCCTGATTCTTTCATCTTCAATTCCCTCGTCAGAGGCTACGCTAAGAGCACCACGCCTTATGAGGCTGTGTCGATGTACTATAACGTCAAAAGGTTCGGCCTTTCGCCTGATAATTTTACTTATCCTTTTTTGCTTGCGGCGTGTGGTCGATTGGCAGCGGTTGGATTGGGTCGGAGGTTCATGGGGAGTTGTTGAAAAGAGGGTTTGGGGTTGATTTGTTTGTGGTTAATGCTTTGGTTCAGTTTTATGGGAGTTGTGGGAGGTTTGAATGTGCTTGCAAGGTGTTTGATGAAAGTTCTGTGCGAGATGTTGTTACTTGGAACTTGATGTTGAAGGCTTGTGTAGGTTGTGGGTGTCACGGGAAAGCATTTCGATTATTTGAGGAGATGACAAAGTTGAGTGATTTCAAGCCCGATGATGTGACTATTGTCAGCTTGGCCTCTGCTTGTAGTAAACTAGGGGATTTAGTTATAGGGAAACAGATTCATCTTTATGCGGAGAGCAATGGATTGGATGTAAATTTGAATGTTGGTAATGCAATTTTAGATATGTATTGCAAATGCGGCGAGGTAGAAGTTGGGGAAATTTTGTTCAGTAAGATGCCTCAGAAGGATGTCTTGTCGTGGACTATCATGTTGGCTGGACTAGCTAACTCGGGCCAGTTTCAAAAGTCTCTGAATCTGTTCCAAAAGATGCAGTCAGAAAATATTAAACCAGATGCAATTATGCTTGTGAGTGTTCTCTCAGCCTGTGCTCAGACAGGAGCTTTGGATCAGGGGAAGTACATTCATCTTTTGATTGAAAGAGAACGAGTGAAATGTGATTTAATGCTTGAGACAACCTTGGTAGATATGTATGCTAAATGTGGCGAAGTTGGCTTGGCACGACAAGTTTTTGATAATATGAGAGTCAAAAATATATTTACATGGAATGCAATGATAGGAGGGTTAGCAATGCATGGTCACGGCGAGGATGCAATTCTGCTGTATCAGTGTGTACACCTTGATAAGGTTATACCTGATGACGTGACGTTCATTGCTCTCTTATGTGCTTGCAGCCACACTGGGCTAGTTGAAGATGGTTTAAGATTTTTCCAGGAAATGAAAGAGTTGTATCGGATTGAACCGAGAATGGAGCACTATGGGTGTATGGTAGATTTACTATGTAGGGCGAGACGAGTAAAGGATGCACTGGCCTTCATACAAGACATGCCCATTAAAGCAAACTCAGTATTGTGGGCTACTCTTCTGGGAGCTTGTAGAATCAGTGGGTATTTTGATATTGCAGAGAAAGTTGGTAAAACGATGCTAGAACTGGAACCTGACTCTTGTGGTCGTTACGTGATGTTGTCTAATTTATATGCAAATGTGAACCAATGGGACACTGCATCAAGCATGAGACGACAGATGAAGTCCAAAGGGATTAATAAAACACCAGGCTTAAGTTGGATAGAGCTAAATGGAACCACTCACCAATTTGTTGCTGGTGACAAATCACATGATCAAATAGGAAACATTTATGCCATGGCTTATGAGATGGTGGAGAGAATAAAGTCAGTTGGAGTTCATAAACCAGAAATGGCAGATGTCCTGCTTGATATAGAGGAGGAAGAGAAAGAAAATGCTTTGTCCTTGCACAGCGAGAAGCTGGCTGTGGCCTTTGGTATAATGTCTACTCCACCCGGCTCCACCATTAGAATTGTGAAAAATCTCCGGGTCTGTGTTGACTGTCACTCATTCTTGAAAAATGTTTCAAAGATATATAATAGACAAATCATTGCAAGGGACAGGAATCGGTTTCACCATTTTAAAGGAGGTGAGTGTTCATGCATGGAATTTTGGTGATTTTAGAGGCAGCATAGACCATGGAGTTATGTTATGGATACAAGCTTCCTCTTTCAGCTCAGATATGGATTTTTTCGTTATTGTATGAATAAGATACTGATGTGCCAGCTTCTATACATCATCTGGTCATCAGGTAAAAGAAGGCAACCATTTAAGAAAATGTTGACTCACAGTAGGTTCAATATTCTGTGTCAGTTCAGTTGCAAAAGAAGATAGGAAACCAATATTCAATCTGCCTCACTTTTTAGTTTGCCAGTTCCCAAGTACGCGTGCTTCTATTAGCAATGAAGTCGAGCATTCTAACAAGGTACATGCTCTATGTGATATTCACCTCCTAACCCTCAATGCTCGGTATGCATAAACAATCTTGTAAAATAATAATAAGTTAGTGGCATTCTCTTGATGTGATTGATCAGAAAACTGCTAATCAGTATGTTTTAGGAATCGCTCTCTTTTGATTTTGCAGTTTCAGTGATCATCTAATTGTTGAAATCATTTTTCTGGAACAGCATACCCTGTCACAATGGAGACCGGCAAACTGGGCAGGTGGGATGTTTCCGCACCCATATATTGATGCAGGATCGATGAAAGTCATGGCCGCAGTGTGGCATGATCCTAAGAATTTCTTTCTCTTGATAATACCCTAGACATATTGAGCATCTGTACAACATGATACACTCAGTTAGGTGTTCACATCAATGAAAAACATGGAGTTCTTATGTTTTCAGATGGGTGGGAAGACATACTGAGCATCCTCAGGGGAGTGAAAATCATCATGTTCAAATTTATTAGTCGGGATGTAAGCTATCAGAACCATTTCCGAGGGACAATTTCTCTGAGGTTCAGGCTGCGGCAAAAAACAATGAGTTTGATTCATCTGATCCTAACAGACGATTCTCCTCAAAAGTTAAGTTTTATTAGAACCGATATATGTGACATCTTGCCTGTTCGAGATCAATCCTTGGGTAAACATGCAGCATTGGTTCAGGTTCCTGGTGTTGATTCCTTCCACAGGCAAACCTTGTACATACAAATATTATAAAAGTGGCACTCATAGCGAAACCTATGACAGTGGTTGTTAGATCCATAGAAGAGACCAACAACAAAAACCCTTTGGAAAGCTCAGTTATATTTGCTGGCAAACACAACTTTCCAATACTGGATTACCTTGAAAAGCCAAGAAACATGGAGATATACATTTATGACGATGAATCGAAATTCCAATTACCAGCAGCAGACAAGGGAAACTACGCTCCCTAAAAAGAAGATATCTTAACAGAATCGAAGTGGATTTGGGTGGACTCAAAGAAAATGCTCGAAGTATAATGTAGGGTTGGAAAAGACATGTAAACTGATGGAGACAGTTTTGTTTGCATCTTCTCTGTGGGCTTGTGCTGTAGATAAATCTGAATGGCAGCAAAATATGTCAATTTTTTGGTCAGGTATGTTAAACTATTTCATTATGGTGTTTAAATTTTATTAAAGTTGTTTAAATTGAGTAAACATGATTGCTTCTGTCCTCTGACAATTTATTCTTTGTTGGATTCTTATGTTTTGACTTTATTCTATACAGGAAAGCCGAAAATGCAAATTATTTCCAATTTGATATCTTGACATTCTAATCAAATGGAGATTGTAATCCCATTGATTTATCTAAATTTTACATTTTTGACATAAAGAGGGAATGTTGAATTGTGGTTAGATTATAAAATGTCTTTAGAGGTTCAACAAAGAATAATACTCTTTTAAAGTAGTACTTAACCCTTGATGAAAAAAATAAACAAATACATGCGCAATGATATTGAAAAACACTCTCTTAGCTAATGGTAGAAGGATTTTGAGTGACATTATTATTGGAGAAGTGTGATAGGCACTGCCATCAATGTGTACTGAATGATTATTATTATTGGAGAAGTGTGATAGGCATTGCCATCAATGTACTGAATGATCGGATGTTTGAGATGTATCATGCAACTATTAGATAATAGACATGTGGACAATTAAATTAATTTTATTAATTTATAACAAGTAATTAATTAATCCTAAACCCAAGTGTCAGGAATCTGTTCGTTTGATGACATGTGTCGAGCATTCGACCATTCATTACATATTTTTTGTTGTTGATAAAAGCATACTTTCATTTCATTGAATTCGGGTGATCATTGGTACACATATATCCAAGTATATGCCTTATATAACGAGTCCTAGCACAACCCTAGTGGTGTCAGAAGACAACCACAATCATCTGCTCTTCAGCAAAACATGCCTGCTTCGCAGGGATACTTTCTAAAAAACAGAAAAAAACACTACCGTCATAGCGGTAGAATACTACCTCTTCCTATGGAGAGGAACAAACACAAACTAGTGGCCAGGTAGGGCTGCAAATGAGTCGAGTCGAGTCGAGTATTGGGTTGTTCAAGCTCGTCTCGTTTAATTTTGACGAGTTCGAGTTCGAGTCGAGTTTTTATCGAGTATTAAAAATCGTGTTCATACTCGTCTCGTTTAATTTTGACGAGTTCGAGCCGAGTTCGAGTTCTTATCGAGTATTTCAAAAAATAATATTTATAATACAAATACATAAATTTGAGTATTAAATGAATTCTAAACAATTATAAATATTTTTAAACAAATTAATTATATAAATATAAAACAATTAAAACAAACTATCATTATATGTATTATAAATATCATATTCATATTGGAGTTATAAATGAGTATTTATCGAGTATTTGTCGAGTTTTTGTCGAGTATCTTATCGAGCATCTATTCGAGTTGTTCACGAACATAAACGAGTCGAGTATGACCGTGTTCATGTTCGTCTCATTTATTAAACGAGTATCATAATTGTGTTCATACTCGACTCGTTTACTATCGAGCGAACATTGACCGAGTATTGACCGAGTATGTTAACGAGTAATTATCGAGTGTATCGACTCGCTTGCAGCCTTATGGCCAGGTGGCCTTATTCATGGCACAAGACTCTTATTTAACCTAAATATGAAAATTATACAATACGCTACACATATTCAAAGACATTGAACAACAAATTGGAAACAGTCTGTCGTATCTTAGAGCCATGACCCATCCTCCACATGCACCATCCTCCACATGCACCTGCCGCCAACACCACCCGAACCATTCCCCAACCATCTATGCCTCATATCGCGACAATCGACCATCGATCTACCATCCAACATCTAATATATACGCAACGGCCTCCAATTGAAAACGAACCACGACGGAGCTCCGGGAACGGCCCCAAATCGACATGCAAAGCCGCATAAACTCCACATACGATTGGTGCCGCCTCGTAGCAATCATCGGAGTTCATTAGAGGTGGAGAAGGGAGGAGACGGCCCCTCTCCACCTCCGACAAAACCCACGGAAACACTCAAGAAAGAAGTTAGAGAAGTTGGGAAGAGAGAAGTTAAACCGTTTTTGGTTGACCATTCATTACACATTGATAGCAGGTGCTTGTAGCACTTTTCTTATTTGTGTTATCAAGTTTGTAGCATACTCCTCTTATTCATTCTTGTCATTAAGGAGCTCACCTATCTCCTTAGCTATGATGATGATATAATTGGGATAAACACTGTCTCATGCCATTTTAGTTTAGAATCTAGGAAAAGAATTTAATATGAAAGAGCTTGGAAATCAAGGTTGTCGAGTCGCCGAGTCGAGGAGCTTCTACCAACTCGATAAGTCGATAAGTAACGACTAGTCGTACACTAGTCGCCAAATAGTCGTTCGATATTTTTGTATTGTATTGTATTAAATTTAAATATATTTTATCATGAAACATTAGTATCATATTTAAATGAAGTTGTTTTCATGAGTAGCTGTGTTTAACTAGTTCATCGAAGCATAAAATAATAAAAAGTTTAGTGTTCAAACCAAAATGAAAACCAAAATTGAAACATGAAAATGGAACTACTAAATGTAGTCATCAAGCTCCATTGCATAGCGGGTTCTCATAATCACTAGCTCCTTGAGTGGACGTAATCGGTACGTCTTCATGATCATCATCGACATCGATATCATCATTTAAAATAACAGGATTTGCATTTTCTTCTAGCTCGATGCCGGATGAAACATCTAGTTGGGAAGAAGAGCCAATATCATCTCGTCTAGTACTACGACGATTCTCAATACCTTATGATGCGTCCAATGATCTATCCACGGCAGTCCAAAATTCTTCATCTTCACCAACATCAATAACATCTCCATTCTCCCAATACAAGTGGATCAAAAATTAGTATTCGCTTCACGTCTTCTTTGAAATCTTGTTGCAATCTTTCGACTATATTGAATATAAACCAAATCATTCAAGCGCTTATGCTCCAATCTATTCCTCTTCTTGGTGTGAATCTATCATTGTTTGCGTATTAAAAAATTATAAATTTGAAAACATAACAAAACATTTCCTAAAAAAATACAAAATAAAAAAATTACAAATTCAAAAGTGCTCCAATTGTGTACAACAGGATGATGAACAACATAAACTCACAATTCTTTTTGCAAAGTCGCAAGTTCAATTGTGTGACCACCAAAAGCACTCCACCAATCAACTAAAAATAATTAAATCAAAATCAAAATATGAGCACTTCATCAAAATCATTATACAAATCAATATTAAATATACTCACGTGGATTCTTTGACTTTCTCCTTTATTAGTCAATTGCCTAGCAAAATTTCCTCTTACATTCTCATATTGATCAACTTGATCACTAATCTTCTCCCTCAAAATTGGGTCAACAACCATTTTCTCAAGAATCCCATTAAACTTCATCCGCAACTGTGAAGAGTACACATAGTTATCTTCTTGGATATCAAAAACTTTCCCGGATTGAGAAACAAAACCGCTCCATATAAGTCTATTTCCATTTGAGATTCCCATTCTCCTCTCAATAATACATTAATACTTGATACCTTTTTTGATCGTCTTTGATTCTTTTCAAGTCCATCTCTAATCTTTTGCTTTGCTTCATCTATCTTCACACAAACTTCCGCCATAGCCGGTTTTTCATCCCCATCAACAATCCTGAGAATGATCAATAGTGGTTGTGATGCTCTAATGCAATATGCAACACTATTCCGAAATCCCATAGAAAGAAATGCATCATGTATTTTGCCCCAACAACAGTTTTTGCCAAAGGAGAATCGAACCCCTCCTCACCACCAAAGAACTTTCTCAATGCATTCCGATTTTTGTACAAACTTTGCAACGTAAGAAATGCAGTAGCAAACCTGTAGCTCCCGGTCTGACAAGATCTTTACCTCCATTTTTCTCCCTCATAGCACTTAGAAGTCGAATGTGCCTATAAATAAATGTCGTAATGTTTCTAATGTGTAATAGAAACATCAAACTCCTTAATTTTGGCAATATCTTCTAACATAAGATATAAACAATAAGCAGCACAAGGAGTTCAATAGAGTGTGGGAATCTCGAAACAAAACAGTCTTCCCGCAGCCTTAAAGTTTGCACCGTTGTCTGTCACAACCTGTACATAAGAGAAAGCATTATAAAATAGTAATAAAACATTCATAACCCATTGACGGCACGTCGTTGAGTGCTGCAAATTTATCCCTATTCTCCTCATTAGTATAGTTAAGGTAAGCAAGGGTCGAATCCACAGGGAACGGTGAGAAGTGATCTTTCATCCTACAACTAAAATTGGGGTTTGTGAGTGATTGAACAAATTATGAAAAGAAGTGTGCACAAGTACCACTGGCGCGCAAGTTATAAAAGTGTTGAACAAAAACAGAGATGAGCTCGGTTCAGACTTATCACTATGAACTCTATGTTTATCATTGGTCACCAAAGATTTATGATCAAAGCTTAATAGCCTACACATACATTCCGGTCAAAGTCTGTATGATACTATTACCCGGCCTAGTCTAATTAACCACAAATCCGATCAAGATAGTGATTAACTATTCTAGCGTTACTCCTATCATCCACAGTCACGTACCTCTGATAGTTCAACAATAGATAACAGATTCAATAATTAAGTCTGCGGTTCAGGCTTCGCTTAACTTTCTACCCTAATTATCATGCAATTTAGCTTAGAGTAATAATACTAACATATCATGCAACTAAGAGCAAGACCTCAAAACATATTATTCATAGATCAAAATCCAAATCGAATTCAAAAGTTAGCTAGACATACTGAATGTATACATCTTAAGGTTTATGTTTGAACAACTAAAATAACAAGAACAAATCCGATTGTCGAGTCTGGTCTGCTCGCACCAGCAGCTTGTGCGTCTTCTCTCTAAGTCCGGCTCTCGGCTCTAGGGCAGATCGGATGATGGTTCTTGCACGCATCCTAGCTCTTGTCTCTAGCTTTGTATTTATATGCTCCATCTAGGGTTTTCGCAATAAATTAGGCAAGAGAATATTTGGAAATCATCTTTATCTTCTAAAAATCAGCTTAGGAAATATTCTTGCGCATGCTGACGTCATCGCTTCGGGTTTTTTCGCTGCACGAGATTCTCTGTTCCTCCTGTTCTTGTCACCTTGTTGTTTTTCGCTTGAGATTTAGCCTTCTTGTAATGTAAAAGGATCTGAAACGGCATACAAAAGTGCCTTATCACCCATACATGAAATTGTACATAAAACTGCACATTATGATACCTATCAAACTGTAAAATAAATAAATAAATAAATGCTGCTACACTCAAATCATTTATCACTACGCCAGAAAACCATTTACGTGACACTAACTAAATAGTCGCATAACTCCTAATTTAGTCGTATTACCCCTTATGCGACCTATATCGTGTCACATAAGGTAAGTCGCGTAAGATATGTCGCAAGCCACTTACGCGACTCATACGAAACATGTTAGTCGCATATTATGACAAAAGTTCAGTTCGACACAAAAAAATTGTTTATGATAATATAACCTTAAACCAAGCTTGCCCCTTTCGAAGCGTTACTTCCACCACACGACGGTCCCTTCTGCTGTTCTTCAAGAATGCGGATACGTTCTTCCAAGTATAAAACCTTTGATATAAGCTGATCATTTATTTGCCGGGTTCTTGAACCTCCTCTAGGGAGGGGTGGGCGTCTGATATGTGTGCCTACGCCGGATACCCGAGTACCTCACTTCTGTGGGACCACATCTTTGATTATTTCGAGCTGATCTTCAACTTCAAGAACGTTGTTCAACTCGCTGGAAGCTTCATCTTGATAAGCAAGCTTTTCAGTAACTTTTTTTTCATCTTTGCCTGAAAAATACATGAAAACATAGTATAAGAACTTTATGCACATATTAATCACATAACAGATGCATAAGAAATATTTGCAAATACTCAGCAACTCATATACTCATTAACGATGGGCAGAAAACAAAAAATCAGCAACGCATATACTCATTAATGATGGGATGGGCAGAAAACAAAAGTGTGTTACCTGATACATAAGAAATATTTGCAAATACTCAGCAACGCATATACTCAGCAAATACTCAGCAACTTCCATGGTTAGACAACTTCCATGATATCACCAAACTCACAACAACAAATACTCAGCAACTCAGCAACAAATACTCAGCAACAAATAATCACAATACGACAGAATATACTCAACAACTCAGCAACAAATACTCAGCAACTACTCAGCAACAACTCAGCAACTAAAATGAAGAAATGAAGTGAAGAATTACCGCATTTGCCGTTCCATTTGGATCTCTAGAATATACTTTAGCATACACATCAATTAAAGGTGCGCTGCTCCCACTATTTGCAAATACTTCAGCTCGTTGTCTGAAGGTTTTTTTCCAGAGTGATGATTGACACGACCAGGTATGTTGCGAGCTTTTTTTCTTTTTCGAGAGATCATCTACAATATCAAAGAATTAGTTAATGTGTATGGACTAATTAATAAATAGATAACAAATATAAAACAGTGCATAGTTAACCTCATTATTAGGATCACTGAAATGATTACACAACCATTCCCACTGGTCAGGTCGACCAAGAAATTTTAACGGAAGTTCGTTCCCATATTCTGCCCAATGCCTCCTACACTCCGACTTCCAATTCTTATAACGCAAACTTGCCTTTTCTTCAATAAAGTTGCACAACCAATCATCGGTATGATCAATAATAAAATAAGGCTACAAAAACCAAAAGTGTAATCATTAGAATATATAAAAGTAAAGTAAATAAAAGAATTTTTTTTACATGTACTTACCTCCAAATTCTGAATAACAATGTCCCAAGAGTCTGCAAAATCCAACTCCGTGAAGCTTGGGGCAGTCATTGGAACTTTATCTCGCACAATCCTCCCAATTTCATGACTCATCAAGCTGCCATATCCATGATTCGACGGACCATCATGTACTGCTGCCTTTTCAAGCTTCAGAGGATGCTTTAGTGTTGCAATCAATTCACGCAACTTCTTTCCAGTGTTAATACCTCGCTTTCTCTTCACATCTGGATCACCTATATATTATATTACTAAAATAATTAGCAGTGACAATAAATGCTGAAACAAATTAAATAATTAAAATAGGAACATATTACCTTGATCAGATTCTTCTGTTGCACCTAATGCTCAGCGCCTTTGTTTGAGATTGTACGCCAGCTGCCTCAGATGGTGCGGCATTAACACCTTCAGGTATGATAACGGCTACTTCAGGTATGATAGGCGGCTGAGGTTCAGGTATGATAGGCGGCTGAGGGGCCGGCTGAGGTTGGCTAACTTTGATTGTAGGAGCAGCAGACACAATAATTGGTGGTGGAACTGGAGCTGATCTTGAGGTCGACCGCTGAGGTTGTGGAGTGTCGGAAATGCTTGGCTGCTGAGTAGTTTGAGGTGGCAATGGAGGCACACAGGTTTTTCTAACTAAGCGAGGAGGTGACTTCCCAATGAATACAGCTGGACGAGTAGTGGCTTTTTCTAGACACCTAGGACTTCGGCGAGGATTTGAAACTACAGTTGGGTTACTAAGGACAGGTGGACTAGGGACAACAGCTGAGGGACTAGAGACAGGTGGTTTAGGAGGTCCATTCTGCTTCTTGTTGGTTTCGGGCGGAAGAGGTGGCTGAGTATTAGCAACTTTAGGGCGTTTGGCTTTTGGTGGTGTTGGACTTAGAGTATTTGGTGGACGCCTCACTGATGGAGAACGAAGCTGCATCCTTTCCTTTATATCTTTCAAAGCTCATTTCTTCGGTGGCATCCTGAAAGTAAATAAACAACAATGAATGTTAACCAAATCTGAAAAACGACGATGAAACCGGCCAGATATGAAAACGACGGTTAACTGGCCAGATCTGAAAATAAACGATGAAGAACTTAATTAGAGTGGGTGAAGGAATTGATAGCATATACCTGATAGGTTGAGTGTTGGCACCGTCGAGGAAGACGAGCTGAACTAAGGATGGAGAGTGGGTGAAATATCCGCCGTCTGAGGGTTGTTTAGGGTTTGAAAGAGTGATAAGTTTGATAGATGCTAAGGATGGAGAGTTATTCGCAATAGATCAGATGGTCCAAATTGTTTTGATCGGACGGTCTGAATTTCACGTCATTTTGCCACGTGGTTCCCTCCTTGTGTAACATAATCCCGCCTAAACATAGTCGTCTTTTTCGTGACTTACTTATTCAATGTAAGTCGTATAATGTCTTGTGAAAAAAACCACCATAAATATGTCTCCCTCGGATCGTCATTGAGGACCGTCAGATGAAAATTTTATGTCTTAATCAGACGATCTTATGCTTTACACGCGTTCCCCACTTGTTAAACATATTCCCGCCTAAAGAAGGATCCGGTTACGTGACTTACTTAGTCTAAGTGTGTCATTTTAGCAGTTTTTGAGCTTCCAGTGTCAGAATTGGGCTTATAATACCTTGTTTCGAAGAGAACGACGACCCCGTCAGAATACACATATGGTATGGTGTTTTTTAGGCTTTCGAGCTCGTGATGTATGGTGTTTTTTAGGCTTTCGAGCTCGTTTACTAATTTATTTTAATTTTTGAATATTTTTCGATTATTTTTCGAATATTTTCGAATATTTTTTCGATTTTTGATCATGAATCAAATGTGTCAAACAACATTCTTGATCCATGTTTGATCCATGAATCAAATGTGTCAAACAACATTCTTGATCCATGTTTGATCCATGAATCAAATGTGTCAAACAACATTCTTGATCCATGAATCAAATGTGTCAAACAACATTTTTTCGTCATCCTCATCTCCTTTGAATGTTCATCCATTTCACTCAAATAACATTCTTGATCCATGTTTACCACATATTCTGAATTTTGATCCTTCTTCATCATATTAATCTTCTTTAATCAAAAATGTTTGTAGGATATTACTCTCTTGATCATACGGTTGAATGTGCGTGTTCATTCATGCATGAACACTTTCAAAAGATCAACATCACGTTCAAAAAATCAAATGTGTCAAACATGAATCAAATGTGTCAAACATGAATCAAATGTGTCAAACATGGATCAAATGTGTCAAACATGGATCAAATGTGTCAAACATGGATCAAATGTTTACAAGAATGTGTTCGTATATAATTAATTGAAACTCCTAGCTACGTTTAAACAAGTGTCTAAAGCTTCTCAAAAGCCTTACTTTGAATTTATAAAATTTCGAAAATCAACATTACGTTCAAAGGATCAAATTGGTCAAACAAATATTCAACAACAACTAAAGCTAAACTCATAACAGTTCTGGATTTTGAAGTTGAAAATAAATTTTTAAGGTTAAGCGACATACAAAGCTCAATGACAGTCATATAATACTTAATGGTTGGTGAACAACTTTAATTCTTTCTGAATTCGTCGTACAAAATTTATTGTGTTTGTCACCAGCGCAAAAAACATTACATGACACTTTTTAATTTTAACTTAAGTGACACAACATTAGCTGTCGCATAGTTTATTGTCACTTAAGACTGTCAAAGCGACTAACTTCAGCATGTCGCTTTAAGTTTTGTCGCTTAAGATGGATTAGGTGACACACTTTGGCTTGTCACTTAACACCAGTCACATAAGTGTTTTTAAGTGACTGACTAAATTAGTCGGTCAGATAAGGTATCGTAAGCGACTAATTCTTACGCGACTTCGTCTATATGAGTTGCTTAAGTGTATTTCGGACGTAGTGTATTCCTTCTCGCTTGTTCCCTTACTCTGATTCTAATTAGGCTATAAAAATAGTTACTCGGAGATCAAATGAGGGTTATGTCATCTTCTTTTATGTGCCACTTGATCGCATGGATTATAAAGGAATAATTACCGCCTCGACTCTCGAGGTCAAAAAATGATTCTGAATACAAATTCTTTGTAGATGCTACTTCTGAACGATCGAAGGCTTGCTAAGGGAACTAGGTACTCAATATAAACTTCATTATCAAGTCAATCATTGAGTTGGTTTACAGTGCAAGCGCAAAGCGTAGGGGGCTATCATTTCTAAATATAAAATATATATATATATAGGAAAGGGTTCTAGGAGGACACTTATATTTTAGTAAGACGGAAGGATTTGATCTCATCCGTCGATTTTTATTAATTCAACGGTTGATATTAATAACCGTCAGTCACCAACCGCCCGTGTCTTTTGCAAAATAACCGCTCAATAAAATCTACGACAAAGATTACATATTTCGGTCTTATATATATACAAAGATTACATATATAACTATTATCTCTCTAGAACTTAACCCTATACATATACTAAAAAAACTAAAATATTTTTAGAAAAAAGAAGTCAATAGACAATAATAGTCGGACAACAAAATTAAGCTCATATTTAGCCCAATAAAAAATTGAAAATTCTAATCATGGTCGTCCGATTTCGACACTTCAATCTTCAACCGTTTCAAATTTTCAACTTCTTCTTTAACGTTCTCTATCTTAATTCGTTCAAATCGTTTTTGGTGATTCAACTTGTCTTTACGCATCATTTCAGGTTTTTTATTATTTAGATTATTTAACCATTTACTGTTTATGACTTCATATATCTTGATAGATTGATGGGTGTTTGGTGTTGATAGGGTTCATGCATGTATAGATTTCTTGATTCTCTGATCTGATTTTTAAGACTTTGATTGATTGTTACAGTTTAATTATTCTATTAAATCATATGATTAAAGAGTTCATTATTGTTGTTGTTTAGTGTGTTTAAATTGATATCGTGTGGATTCTTATTTAATCTTGTTAATGTATGATTGTGACTAAAGATTTTTTTATTTTGCAATAACCTTTTTGTTTGATTCATTTGGAATAAGAGATCAATTAAATTGATTGTTTCATCAATTGAGGTGAAATTGTTCCATACTTTATTTATTATTGTTTGATATGTTAGTTGCATAATATGTTACCCAAAAATATTTATCTGGAATTTAAAAAAGAAAATAATAAAAGTGGGATATGCAATTTGTAGAATCTCAATAATGAGGAGCTCTTGATAGATTTGTGAGGAAAGGAGATTCATTTGAAACTTTTGAAGTTGTTAATGATGATTGTGTAGATGATCATGTATATTATTTAAATGTTGTCAATGAAAATGCATATATTCTAGGATAACATGAAAGTTGAGATGAATATAATGATAAAAATACGGAAGATGCTTATAAACAATCAATTTTTTTATAGGTGTATATGATCCAAGTTGTTGGCATAATTCTTGTTTATTTATCATCCATTTCTGTTAAATTTCTCGTTGACTCTATTTATAAATTTTGATTTTTTAAATTAATTAGATTATCGTCCTGCTTCTAAAAATAGAAGCTTTAATATTTGACTTTATTATATTGAAGTTATCATTAATTGTAATTCGTTTGTTCCAATCAAAACTGAATATTTGACCTTTAGTTCATCGACCAAACCTATAAAAATTCAGAACCATAACATTCATTATGTCTGGTTTCACATTTGGTACTAAATGGTTCATCAACTGATTTACCTCAAATACAAACCAAATTATATTAGAGAAATGTTTCAAATTAATATATTTTTTGACAGTATTTAGTGTCGTGTAATAATAAATAACACAGTAAGAAATTATCTAGTTCAACATTTGGTACCAAATGGTTCATGAACCGATTTACATCAAATCATGAACCAACTTATAAAAGAGAACTGTTTAAAATAAATATGTTATTGGTTCAGTATTTAGTGTCATATATTAATTGATATTACATGGACAAACTTATAAAAGAGCATTGTTTCAAATAAATATGCTATTGGTTCAGTATTTAGTGTCGTGTATTAATTGATAATACATGAACCGATACCTAGTTAATCGTTGTCAACATCGGCATCTTGCACACTTCTTGTTATTTGTTGAATGAAATACAATGATTTTTAGTGAAATCCAAAACCAACAAAATAAGAAACGATGGTAAAGAAGCGTGCCCTAGATTATAGTGTACCTCCGTTTGTAATCGAGAAAGGTGAAGTTGAATTACGCTTTCGATCGACAGACGAATTCAATTTGGATAGTAAATGCGCTCTGAGATTGAGATTGATTCACCTCGATAATTTAATCTTTAGTTACCTACTATCAAGGAGACCAGCCAAATCTCGTGAATCTTTTGTGACTAATTTGCCCTTTTGGATATTTTATTATAATTTTTAATTTTTAAATATTAATTACATTTACAAATTCATATTAATTCATAACCATTCATGTTTTTGAATCAAATGGTTTAAATTAGGTTTTATTTTACATCTAACATATCCGTTTCACCTGATTCTTACTCAAAGAAAAAAAAAGGCAAAATCGATTATTCAAATGTTCTTAAAAGTTCATTTAGCATTTCATATAACATGCTGGGCCGTTCATGTTCACTAAAGCTGTCAGGCCCGCATCAAAAACTAAGCCACGATGCAAACCATTTTCTGGAATATTAAATAAAAATAAATTAACAAACCGAACCCTGGAAACTGAAATCCGGCATGGAAGGCGACGACGACACCTCGAATCCGATGATGGACGAAATCACCACCAACGGATCCACCGACCGCACACGCCGCGTCATAAGCAGCGGCGAGCAGCTCGACGTCGAGGCTTACGCGAGTCTCTACAGTGGCCGGACTAAGATAGTGAGGCTTATGTTCATCGCCGACCAGTGTGCCGAAAGTAATCCCTCGATGCAGCTTGAGGCTTTGAGAATGGCGTACGATGAGGCTAAGAAGGGTGAGGATACACAGGTTTATAGAGAGATTGTGCAGAAGATTGGTGGGAGGTTAGGGAAGGAGTATGAGTTGGATTCTGCTTGGGCTGATTCGATTGATAGGAGAGCTGAGTTGAGGAAGGAGAAGCTGGAGAATGAGCTTAATGCTTATAGAGTAATCTCCTTGTCTGGATTTCTGTTGAATTTGTTAGGTTTAGGGTTTGATTTGATTTGGTTGATGTTTTAAGTAGCCATAATGAAGTTGTTAAGTTCTGATTTTGAGTGTCTTTTATTAATCTGTTTTGCAGACTAATTTGATTAAAGAGAGCATCAGAATGGGGTACAATGATTTTGGAGACTTTTACTACTCACATGGAAATCTGGCTGATGCGTTTAAGAATTATGTTCGTACTCGAGATTATTGCACGTCGTCCAAGCATATGATACATATGTGTATGAATGCCATATTGGCAAGTATCGAGATGGGTCAGTTCTCCCATGTATCCAGCTATGTCAGTAAAGCTGAACAAACAAGTGAGGCTAATGAAGCAGTTACTTCTGCAAAGCTACGAGCTGCTGCTGGGCTGGCACATCTAGATTCCAAGAAGTATAAATTGGCTGCTCGCAAGGTATTCTTAAACTCTCAGAGAACTTTTAAGTATGAAATTCAGTTTGAGTTCATCTTATTCTGGAGTGCGGCACTCGTAAGACGTAGAAGCAAAATACGGTCCCAACAACGTTTTTCTGATTAAGTAGGTTTCTAAAAACTTAAACTTTTGAATGTAAATAAGTCACTGGTGGTAGACAGCTTGCCTAAATTGTGTTGTTAAATACTGGCATTAGATGAACAAAGATGTTTGCTTCTCTATGCGATTTTAACAAATAATGAGCTATCTTTTTTGGACCATTAGAAATATGCTTCAGTGAGGTGTTAGTCACATTTGTTGAGGCTGTACCTTCACCTTATTCTATTTGAGTCTCACTTATTAATGCTTATCCACTGAACAGTTCCTAGAGACGGGTTTTGAATTGGGTAACAACTACTCTGAGGTTATTGCGTCACAAGATGTTGCAACTTATGGCGGACTATGTGCACTAGCAAGTTTTGACCGGACAGAACTGAAGGCATTTCTTATTTCCTTTATGATTTGAGATGGTACTGATATAATACAAGCTAACTGGTTTTCTTTTTACAGAATAAAGTGATTAACAATTCAAACTTCCGGAATTTCCTAGAGTTGGTGCCTGAGTCAGGGAGTTGATTAATGATTTCTATTCAAGGTAATTGATGTACTCCACTAATTTTTGTATGGTTATTCAATTCTTTAGATTTCTATATTACTCTGTTTACAGTATTTGTATGACATTAGTTTAGTCTTGGAAAGTAGTTTCACACCTTATATAATGTAGGATGGGAACGGAAATGGTTTGCTTCATTAAATTAAGTATTTCTTTATCTCTTATTCCTCGTCATGTAATTAGGATTGTTAGTGGATCGTATATTTAGTTCCACCTGAAATGTAGATCATGCGGGCACTCGAGCACAAAACACACCGCCCAAGATGCCTATAGTTTTTTTGTCATGGACTCATGGTCATTGGTGGCATTTGTTACAATTTAATCACCGTCATGTTCTTGTTTCAAGCTGTCATGATTATCCTTCTCTAAGTGCTGAGTATTGGTGTTTGGTTTGTTTAAAAGATCATAAAAAGGTTCACGACACGCAATAAATTGCCTTTGTCGATTGTCTTTTTCGATTGATGTCTTGCAGCATTTAGGAACAGCACTTAAATCAAACTCTTAGGGCGTGGATTGGATTGCCAAGCAACCTTTTAATGTGATGTGTTTAAGTAACAAAATATCTCAACTTAGACTCAGATGCATTTTACTTCTGCTTTTTCATTGGCAGCCATTATGCATCGTGTTTGGAGTATCTTGGAAACCTCAAATCCAATTTGTTGCTTGACATCCATCTACATGACCATGTGGACACCTTGTATGATCAAATTCGGCACAAAGCTATCATCCAGTATACACACCCATTTGTGTCTGTTGATCTGCGGATGATGGCAAATGCGTTCAAGACTACTGTGGCTGGGTTAGAGAAAGAACTCGAGGCTCTAATAACTGATAACCAAATACAGGTAATGTGCACTTGAAACCTATGTTGGTTCAGTAGGATAGCAGCAGTAATGACTGGGTTATTAGCAGCGTGTTGTGAAATTTTCTTTCTGCCATGCTGGTTTCCCCTCTATATTTTCATTGATTTTATTCCAGGCCCGTATCGACTCCCACAACAAGATTCTTTATGCAAAGCATACAGATCAAAGGAACACCACTTTCCAGCGAGTTCTTCAAACTGGCAATGAATTTGATCGAGATGTTAGATCTATGCTGTTGCGTGCAAGTATCCTGAAGCACGAGTTCAATCAAAAGCAGTTGAGGAAATAGATTATGTTGAAGTTCAGGATAGACCTTCATCGACATCAGCAGCTTGTCTGAAATTTTAAAAAGAGTTCATTTCATGAACTGATTATATGATTGAACCAGACTCTACTTTTTAAACATATCCTCCATATTTTGTCTGCTTTGCCAACTTTTGTTTCTTACTCATTTTACAACCTTGAGGCCCCATTTTTACTCATGGTCGCAATATACATCAGAGATAGTTTCTGTCTTTTGTACCCAAGTACAGCTCTAATCGTAAGCTGCTTAGAAGTGTCACATGCGATGATCAAGCCAAATCGTACACTGAACCTGTTGGAAATTATTTAAATTTCTAAGTGTGGAAAATGGGTTTGACTAATTTTGAAAGCCAATTTCGGTGTCGTGTGTACATCGAATCGAATAATTCAAATCTTGATAGAATTCTTGCAAGGTGTACTATAAGATTGAATATTTGAATGCCAAAATTGATCGAGTATCGAATGAGATACTGATGCTCGAATTGCATAGAAACATGACAAGTTTGAATCCATGAAGAATGGATGTCAAAACTTACATGTTTCATAAGTCATTATGTACATGTGTGACATGATTTTACATCAAATATTATGCAACTACCCTAAGTAATCAAAACTACGTAGTTTTATTTAAGGAGAACAAATAACAGATTTGACTAAGTCTGCGTTATCTATTGGCATGTGTGATGCTTAGTCTTCCATCATCCCATTATCTTCTAGGAAGTTACAAAGATAGTAGGGAAGTGATCGGGTGGTGAATATGTAGAACCATTTGGGGCGTTCTGCGCACAACATGGTATTCTTCATGAAGTAACCCCACCATACTCACCTCAGTCTAATGGTGTTGCTGAAAGAAAGAACAGAACACTAAAAGAGATGATGAATGCAATGTTGTTGAGTTCAGGATTACCCCAGTCAATGTGGGGGAAGCCATCTTATCAGCAAATTATCTCTTAAATAGAATACCTCGCAAAAGAAAGGATAAGTCTCATTATGAAATGTTTTTAGAAAGGAAATCTTCTTATAAACACTTGCGAGTGTGGGAGTGCTTAGCTAAAGTCTAGACACCAGGTCCAAGGGAAATGAGAATAGGACCAAAAACCATTGATTGTATTTTCATTGGTTATGCGCATAATAATAATGCGTATAAATTCCTAGTTTACAGATCACAGAATCCAAATATTCATAAGAATGATATTTTGGAATCAAAGAATGTATGGTTCTTTGAACGTGAATTTCCATACAAAGGTATGGTAAGTAAGCTGGACCCTCTAATCAGGAATTACCTCCTGAAGAAATTGGAGAATCATCTCAAAATCAGGAAGATTATCCTGAAAAATGAGACTGAATTCTGAAGACCTGAGATGTAGTAAACGAGCTAGACTCGAAAAGTCTTTTGGTCCTGATTTCTTGACATATATGTTAAAAGCAGAACCTCGAACATATCAGGAGGCTGTGAACTCTGTTGAGAGTCCTTTTTGGAAAGAAGCCATAAATGGTGAAATTGACTCCATTATGCAGAATCATACATGGGAGTTAGTTGACCTTCCTCCTGGTAATAAACCACTTAATTCTAGGTGGATTTTTACTAGTGGAGTTGGCATTGGTGCTGTTTTATCTCAGGAAAAAAGACCAGTTGCCTTTTTCAGCGAAAAACTGAGTGATGCACGTCAAAGATGGAGCACCTACGATCAAGAGTTCTATGCTGTTTATCGAGCCTTGAGACAGTGGGAGCATTATTTGATTCAACGTGAATTCATTCTTTTCACGGATCATCAAGCGTTGAAGTTCCTTCACAGCCAGAAGGTAATCAACAAGATGCATGCTCGTTGGATTAGCTACTTGCAGAAGTTCCCATTCATCATTCAACACAAGTCTGGAATGCTAAATACAGTCGTTGATGCTTTAAGTAGAAGAGCTTCCTTACTTGTTACGTTGTCTCAAGAAGTTGTGGGATTTGAAGAGCTGAAGGAGTTATATGAGGAGGACCCAGATTTCAAGGAGTTGTGGGCTAAGTGCAAATTTGAACATCCTTGTGCTGATTTCCATATCAAAGATGGCTACCTTTTAAAGGGGATCAACTATGCATTCCAACTTCATCACTGCGTGAGAAGCTAATACGAGATTTGCACGGTGGAGATCTAAGTGGTCATTTGGGGAGAGACAAGACCATCGCTAGTCTGAAAGATCGGTATCATTGGCCACATTTGAAGAGGGATGTAGGTGCTATTGTGAGGAAGTGTTATACATGTCCAGTATCTAAAGGACAATCTCAAAACACTGGTCTTTATATGCCGTTACCTGTGCCAGATGATATTTGGCAAGATCTTTCAATGGACTTCGTGTTGGGCTTACCTAAGACGCAACGAGGAGTAGACTCAGTATTTGTTGTGGTGGACAGATTCTCAAAGATGACGCACTTTATTGCTTGTAGAAAGACATCTGATGCTTCGAACATTGCAAAATTATTTTTCAGAGAAGTTGTTCGTCTGCACGGAGTTCCAAGTCTATCACATCGGACCGTGACACGAAGTTTTTGTCTCATTTTTGGATTACACTATGGAGGATGTTTGGTACAACACTTAACAGGAGTTCGACTGCACATCCGCAAACTGATGGTCAAACAGAGGTGACTAATAGAACGTTGGGAAATATGATTCGCAGTATTTGTGGTGACAAACCTAAGCGGTGGAATTTGGCTTTACCTCAAGCGGAGTTTGCTTACAATAGTGCAACCCATTCTGCTACTGCACGTTCACCATTTTGATTGTCTATACATCTGCCCCTAACCATGTAGTCGACTTGGTGAAGCTTCCAAAGGGTCACGGAGTTAGTGTGGCAGCAGAGAAGAAGGCCAAAGAAGTTCAAGATGTCAAAGAGGTGGTCAAAGCGAAGTTAGAAGTTGTAGGACAAAGAAACAAGGCAGCAGTTGATAAAAAACGTCGTGTGAAGTTGTTTGAAGTTGGTGATGATGTTATGGTGTTCCTACGAAAGGAAAGATTTACAGTTGGTACTTTTAAGAAGTTGCAGTCTAGGAAGTACGGACCATTCAAGATTACTAGAAAGATCAACGATAATGCGTATGTGGTGGCCTTACTAGATTCCATGAATATCTCCATTACTTTCAATGTTGCAGATATTTACGAGTACCATGAAGATGAAGCGTTATATCTTGAAAATAACTCGAGGTCGAGTTCTTCATAAGTGGGGGAGACTGATGTGGGCCCAAGCCCAATTTACTAATCTATTAAGTTAGTCCCACATCGCTTTTTATTACGTTTAGCTATAGTTAGTTTCATATAAATAGTTAGCTTAACTTTATGTATTTTCACATCTTTGAATTAATAAAACTTGAGTATTTACTCGTTTTCTTCTGGAGGATTCCAGTTATTAATTTGTGAATTTGTCGTTTGAAAATTCACGCGGGCTTCTGCTACGTCAATTCGCCTTCACTATATTAGTGAGCTCTCGAACTATCGCAGGACCCCCAACCCACGACAATTCCAACCAAAACTATCATTCCTGTCGACGGGACTGCACCGCAGTAGCCGCCAATGGATCAACAACATGATAAATGTGGGAAGAGATCCTTGATATTGCAGGCAAATCCCTTTGATCCGATCTAATAAACTGATCAACTTGCTTTGGCATAAGCTTCAATTTGCTTCTGATATTGTCTGATGCAGGTGATCGTCGTTTGTAAGTTGAAAGATCAGTTTATTAGATCGGATTCATAGAATAGTCCATTTGGTCTTTTCCTTTTTTTATTGTAATTGAAAGCTCTTCAAGAAATGATGCCACTTGGGATACGTTGGCGCCTACCATTTCAACAGCATGTGTAAGTGGATTGCTTTTTGACGAAACTTCGTTGGAACCTTTGACTATATGTAACAGATAATACTTATCTTTGTTTGTGTGAGACTGCTCAGAATTTGGTTTGTTTTGTTTTTGCCTCATTCACCCCCATCAAAAGCATCGACATCAATATTGAAAGATTCCTTCACCCCGAAGTTTGTCATTTTCGTCATCTTTTCCAATCGTAATTTGCATAGATTCACCCAGTGATCAGTAGTTTCGGCTTTGGCATAATATTATGGCAATCTTCCCTGATCCAAAGGTCTAAAGTATTATCATCCTCCTAGTTTTTGTAAGAACAAGCTTTTATGTTACTTGTAAAAACTGAATCCTCATCCCTCATACCAATTTAAACTTCTGAAAAACTTCTTACCACAACAACGCCAGCAAAGTGTCTGACCATGGAAAACATCAACAGAAAAGTATCCACGTCCCTGTTCACTTAAAACAAGCTCTCCTTCAAACCCCCATAATCTTATGAAAACGAAGATGAAAACATTCTTTTCTGCGATTAAATTCAAGTGCTTATCCATCTACGCCCCAAGAACCGGTTGCTAATGAACAATCCCGAAACTGACACAGAACAAACTAGAAATTATACGTCGTTAAAAAGTCTGGGTGGTGTAGTTGGTTATCACGTTAGTCTTACACACTTTTAGTATCACCCGACCACTTCTTAATGCCAATGCTTACTGACGGTCTAGAATATCAAAATGCCCATCTATTTTCATTTTAACATCCAGTAAGCGAAGATGCACTTTGATAAATTTGGAAAAATTATCAAAATGCCCAGACTGCACTAAAGATAAAATAGATAATATTTTGGTCTTTCTGACTATCGATGAGCATCAGCATTCGGTGCATATATGACGTTGCGTATTTTTGTACCTCAAAGTCAGTGACTAAGAGATTCCAATGCAATTCAAAAAATATTTATAAACCGAAGTATTCGGGTCGTCCAAGGAGCAAACTTAAACTTATGCACTATATAAGGTTTAACTTTAGTCTAGCTAACTCAAGATCAATATATATTTGTTTTGTTTTGGGAGGATAGATAATACGAGTATTCAAAGTAGATTCAATCCAATAAAGAAGATTTCAAAGTCCAACTTTCCTAGTCTAATGCAACAAAACAATGATCATAAGAGTAATATGATGAAATGTCTAATGATTCGGAGTCGACTATTAAATCAAAACTCAAAACAAGATTTCGCCAAGTTTTAATATTGATTTCATAAATTCAAGTCTCACTCTTCCGATTTGTTGACTTGCTCGATACAATCACATTAATCACGAACTTCCGTTATGGTGATTAATGTGAAAGCTCGGATAAATCAAAAGCCTACTCTTCTAATCTCTAATGCTACTTCCGTAGTCACTAAACAATTCTTAAGTTTGTTGATCTTGGGATGAATTGTTTTTTCTTGGTTTTGGCGTGTTTCCTATTGAGAATTGTATTGGTATCATCTCCATTGCTTGTCTCTGCGTGTGTTTGTTCTAGACTTTATCTCCAAGTGGTTTCATTATTGTACACTCTTCTATGAAATTAAGCTGTCTTGCTCAGTAAACTCTAAGTGGTTATCTCACTTGTATTTCTTGTTGAACTAAAGCTTTTTGTCATTCATTCATCTTTACCCTTGATTCATAGTCAAGCTCTAAGTGTGAAGTGAAAAAAGAAAAAAAATAAAAGTTACAGATACCGCGGATTAGGAAGAAAAGTTCCTCCTCGAAAGTATCTGTAATAGCCGAAGGCTAGTTAATTCCTTAGAGCTTGATTGTGAATCATTGCATATTTGTAGTTGCGGATGCAGTGAGAAGCTGTTATATCTTTAGCACAAAGTTGAACCCTGTAAGAAATCAATATAGTACAACAATTAGATATTAAAACCATTGACATAATATATCATATTTCTTAGGGATAAGATAAAGAAAAATTACTTATATTTGAACCGTGCAGCCGATAACCATTACACAATGATAATAAACCCTCAAACGTGGGTTTCCTTTTGCATTTTCTAGCATTATTTTCTTCAATCATATCCATCAAGATTAAATGTAGCTAGTAAACACTTATCAACGAGTTAAATTACCATAGGAGCCTTTGATCTAGCATGAATAGTGTAGTTGGTAGTCATTTTGTAATTAGTTATTAAATGATGTTTTTTATAAATTGAGATTATAATAGTGCTTTTTGGTAATTTACTTAAAATATAAAATAATATTTTATTGTCATCCGTACACGCACTTAACAGAAGTTTTAACGGAATAGTGACAGTAGTGATTTTTTGATAACGTTTGTAATCAGTTGTTAAAATTGTGATTTTCTGCAAATTGGGGTATTATAGTGATTTTATGCAATTTATTGAATGTACGTAATGTAGTCTTAGAGATACTACATATCTTAACTTTAATTCCTAGTCATTCTTTCTCTTCCAACTAAAAGCTCTGCCTTCTCTCTTATGTCTCTCTTTTCATCCTCCATCAACCTCCACCTCTTCAGGTAGAGGAGAGGATCGTCTCCTACACGCGGATGAATCCCTCTACCCCTACCCCAAACAATTGCCTTTTTCTTCATCTAGATTCACATCTTCTCATCCTTGTCCTAGATTATTATGTATATAAATAAAACATATAGTTATGACAGTGCGTCATTGTGCACTACAAATCTAAATTTATATTCCTACTAACACTAGTATAGCGATAAGTAGGATCGAACCCACGGGAAAATAATCTCATAGAAAACATTAAAACAAAACAAAATACTGATTTCGCCGTCAAGATGTTTATCTCCAATTAGGGTTAAAACCCTAATGAAAAGCTACTGAATTGGGCCGGGTCGAACTCTTCGCGGACCCTTAAGGAATTTCTGGCCGCGGACCCTTAAGCATTTATTTAATTGCAGTAATGTCCGCAGGAATATATTCTTCACCGTGCGCGGCTAACGTCAGCGTGACGTCATCCAGTCTGAATTTACTTCTTTTCTTTGTCTCCGTGATTCGGCTCCATGAGCGTGTAAAATCTCCTTTGCAGTCCAAATATGCCTGAAACGTAAAACACTACGAAAAAATAATATTTCACAAATAAAGCATATGAAAACGATGAAAATAAGACAATGATGGATCGTATAAATATGCTCCATCAAACTCCCCCACACATATCCTTATTCGTCTCGAACGAGTAAAAGTCAAGACTGGAGATTCGAATCCGTCAAATTATACTGTAACTTCATGCTAATCCAACTCGTTATATTCAGTCTAATCATCTCATCAACATCTGCATATACTCATCGTCAATAATGCTCAATCTGTGCTCAACAATACATAATACTCTCATGTCAAGATATATGAATGGATAATGTGGAGATAGTCCTTTACAGATTCCTAACTCCATTCTTCAATTTACAATCCTAATCGCACTTACAATTGAGTTTTTAATATGGCATCCGAAAATATACTACTTAGATAAATCCAGTACTGGCAACAACAAACTTTTGTTCTTTTCTGAATTTTTTTCTTTTTCTCTTTTTGATGGCTTGCCTTATTTTGGCATGCGCCACTGGTTAAAGCAAGTGCTCAAGTGGGAAGTGTCTTGGTATTCTTCCTAACCCCCGACACTAGTCAATAACCAATATAAAACAAAACTTTTCGTTGCCAATGAACTATCGACACATAGATTGTCCTTTCAACGTGAGTCAAGATGAGGGTCGCTCATCTCTTTTCTTGGTTACTCAGACAAGAGAGTAAATAATCTTTTTTAACAAACCGGAATGCCACAAATTCAACTCAACATATAGAGCAATTATTCATGCAATTATCAAAATGAATGTCAAATCTCTCTAGGACATTTTCTATCAACTTCACATTCGCAGATATCTCAATCAAAAGTATTCATATCATCAAGCACAAATATCATAAAACATCAGATTTACATGCACGCAGATATATCAGAAACTCATATGATAGAACATCATTCATATAAATCATCATTTCATTACAAAATACAGCGACAGTTCTCCTCTTCGACTCATAAAAAAAGAATTTAGACTCTGAAACTGACTTGACTTCCCTCCCCCACACTTGATATATGTACTGTCCTCACGGCACAACATACAACAAGGATGAAGAAGGGTATACAGACTCCAATGAAAATGAAATACGGTAAATAAATGTGGTAGGGAACAAGTGAACTCCCCTACTGATCCCCAGGTGGAGGAAAAGGCTGCAGTCCTTAGAGGAAAGGATATATATGATTAAGGCCAAGGAACTGAGGAGGAATGGCTGCTCATCTGCTGCGCCAACTGGTTCAGCTATAACTATACTTCTTTCAGCCATTCTGGTATGCTTCTTCGGCTTACCAACTCGTCTAGGTGGAGTGTCTGCTAGTCTAAGTGCCTTAGTGGCAAAATAAATTCATATGTATCTGTCAGCAGTGCGGGACCACCTGATATACTTCCCTAATTGGAATATGTCCTCATCAGCCCATGGAACACTCTTCCAACTCCTTTTCACTTCTCAGGTGATGGAGCGTATTTATACGATCCTTAAAAACGTAAAATCCCATGATTTAAATATATTATTTCATGTATTATTTCACTTTTGTGTGTGATTCATGTTATAGATGCATCAAGACTACTTTGACATTTTAATTCTTAAGAGGGTGCAATTTGAAGTCATTTGGAATCAAAGATTGAACCGCAAGAAACACTATCTGAATTTTTGCATCATCGCGGAGGGTAAAGAATTTATCATCGTGGAGGGTATTGAATTTAGATAATTCTTCACCCTCAACGGCCAATAATTCTTCATCCTGCGCAGCAGACCAAAAATAGCAAATTACATTAATATTCAACATTGGAAATGAGAAGCAATAATGCACCTCGAGCTACAAAAGAAGGTGACGGAATTTTATGCAATTTATGATGAAAAACATATAAAAGGAGGACAGGAAGACATCAAAAAAAAGCCATCATTTGGCCATTGTTTTGGCTTACTTTCCACCCATTTTCACATCATTTTCTCATATTTTGGAGACATCATCAAGGTTGAAGAAATCTGGATTTTTGGAGAGGAAACCATCTCATTCTCAAGCCGTAGTGACAACGGAAGGAGATAAAGAAGGCCACATCTTCATCATCAAATTTGTGACAATTTTCTTACTTACAAACTTTCTTTTATTTTCTTGTATTTTATTGTGATGAATCTTATGTGTAACTAAACTCACCCAATTTGGGGAGTTGTTTGTTAAAATATATTGATGATTGTTATTGCATGATTATTTTGTGTGAATTTTTTTACAATTTTTTGTGCTTAATACATGCTTGAATGTTTATTTAGAGTAGCCTAGCGGTGAACTATATTAACATGTCTTGCATGATGTTTGTTTGATATCATTTTAGTAAAGCCTAGCGGTGTAGCTATTTTGATATTTATTCAAGCTATTATCAATCTTCTTGAGAACTTAGCGGTTAATTGAAGATTAGGATATATTGAATTGTTTACATATTATCTTAGCGGATGTATGTTTGTTGTGTCTCTAGCGGGAACAATTAAATAAATTCACATGATTTTTACATGTTAATTATTTTATATTGCAAGCAACTCCTTAAATTGGTGTGTTGATAGTTATATATTATTTGTTACTTGATACTAAATCAATTATTAAAAAAACCCCTTTAGGAATTATTAGTAGAATAAAAAATATACTCTTGACTTAAATGTTCTCTCTTGGGTTCGACCCTAATTGCCGCTTGCTAGCTTGTAGGAATTATTATAAATTTAATTTTGACACACTCAACGACCTGATCGTTAAATTTTGGACGATCCATCATCAGGCTTACAGTATTGACACCAGTCTTTGAGTTCGGAACGGTATGTGAAGGAAGCTTTCCTGTGTCTTTCTGGATCTCAACCACAGCAATTGTTACATGCGAAAGCTGTTTCTACGTCTCTGCTAGCTTCTTCCTCATCTTGCCCTGCTCCTTCCTCATCTCGCTCTGCCCCTTCAGTAATTCCTGAAGCATCTCTTCCATCGAGTAGTTTGGCCATGCATTAGTTATTACAGCTTGAGTATTAGGCTGCCTCTGATGTTGGTATCCATTCGTATTGTTCGGATATCTATTATCCTGACGGAAAGGTGGCTGGTACGGTGGAGGCTGTTGATTCTGTCCATTATATAGGTAGCTCGACCTCCATCGTTGTTCCAATTTTGTCTATTCTGCTCATTCTAGTTTTGTCTAGGTACGTGTCTGCTATCGTAACTCGGATATCCTCCCATAGCGTTTGCATCCGCTAGCTTATCATCTGGAAGGATCGGACAATCATCTATTTTGTGGCTAGTAACACCATAAAAATCACAGGGCTTTACTGTCAACTGCTGCAACATTTCCCTACACTCTCTAATCTCCCGAGCAATCTGAGTTGTGTTCACGTTTGTAATGACATTATGTTCTGTGACCTGTGACACATTTCGGGTACGGCTGGGCTCATCCACTCTACTAGTTCCTTCTCTAAACCGAGCACTCTCTACATAATCCACTCTAATTTGTCTCATCTTTGCGGTTGACGTATTAAAGATGGCACCTCCAGCTGTAGCATCAAAGAACATCCTATCAATCTGCCTCATTCCTTCCAGCAAATACGTGACATGCATATGCTCATCAGTATCTAGGGTGCAAAATATCTACTCCAATGCTCTAAACCTCTCCAGATAGTCAAACAACGACTCATTAGGTTCCTGCTTATGGTGGACAGCTGTCTCCTAACCTGCAGAGCTCTTATTGTGGATAATACTTCTATAAAAACACTCTCTGCATCTGTTCCCAGCTAGTGATACTACCTAAACTAAGAGGCAAAAACCAGGATTTTGCATTGTCAGTTACACTCAAGGGAAATGCACGTAATTTGAACTTGTCTTCCGGTGAAGTATACGGCTTCAATGTCTGGCATATCCCGTTGAACTCCTGTAAATGCCTCGTAGTATTCTCACCTGACAATCCACTAAACTTTAGCAAAATATGTGTTATACCTGTTTTGATCTCAAAGTTGTCCAGCTCCGGATCTTGTCTGATACACCACTACTGATTATTAAGCCTTGGGGCTATAAAATCTCTATAGGTGCCTCCCTGAAATTACTGCTGAGGTTGATAGTTTGGGTACTGCTGATGCTAAGGGCGATACTGGTACTATTGTTGCTGAATTTGCTGTTGTAGCACGTACCGCGGTGGATATGGATCACATGGCAACGGTAAATTCTGATTTTGTCTCTCTGCACCATCATTCACACGCTACTAATCCTATGCTCGTCAAAACACCTCTTTTGTGTTCCTCAATCTACGCCGGAGTTCACGTTGCGGTTCTTCATATCCTTCCAAAACAGGCTCATTATCACGTCTGCCTCAACTCGTGGCAAGGCTAGATCTCTTTAATTTTCACTTGTATCATCCATTGTGAGAAGGTCAAATTCAGTTCAAATAAAAAAGTATAAACAAAAAATGTAAAAACTAATTTTAACTAAAAACTCGTAAACTAAAGGTTCTTTCCCTGGCAACGGTGCCAAAATTTGACAGCGCGTCGTTATGTACTAGAAATCTAAATTTATAATTCTACTAACACTAATATAGTGATAAGCAAGGTCAAACCCAAGAGAAAGTAATCTATTTTCAGAGTTATACTACTACGGTTTTTGAGGGTTTTTTGTAAGCTACAACTAAAAGGTTTACTAATAAATGAGAAATCACGGTTTAGAAAATCTCATTTTTTTTTAAAAACTGGACGGTGCCAGCAACTTTATTTAAAATGATCCAAAAAGCCTGGATCGTGGCTTAATACAAGAGATTGTGAGCTTGGCCTAACACCCGCTCAACTAAAAACCAAACAAAATCGATTGGACATACCCAACCCGATACAGACCATAAAGCTGATCTCACATGTTGAGAACTAGCCATAATAAAAACAAAAAACAATCCACAAACAGGAATATGTAAATGAGCAGCATCATACACATATGCTCATATCATCACGAAATAAGTTAGGAGAGCGGCCAACTCGACTTAAGCCCATCATGGTGTCATCACTAACCTGTCCAACATCTGCATTATGATTGTTATTAAGACACACCACGCTATCCATACAGCAGAGGACGTGTAAACTGTCATTCTTCATCGCAACTCTTACCACATAAGGGAGTGCGAGTATATCCAAAGTTATCCCCAAAACTCCCTTATAAGCAAGAGCTTCAGCTGTTGTGTTCACCGCAGGCCAAATGCGCACGAACCTCGCTTGCCTTGCAAGCGAACGACACAGTCGAAAAATCCTTATTTTGTCTCCAAGAATCTTCTTCTCATTACCATCAAATAGAGGAATATACGGATGGGATCCTTGGATCTCCACAATAGTCAATCCAAGGCTTATAGCTACCTGCAGAGCAAACTCAACACACTTACAAACACAATAGAAGCTCGATGCAACCAATAAATCTCGTTGCAACCAATAATCTCGTTGCAACCAATAATCACAGATAGACAGTCATACATCAATCTAGTAAATAATAGTAGTTCTAATTAGATAGTCCCGCTAGGAATTGTGCCTTATTCTAGTTCTATCTTCTATTACCCGATAAAGTCTTAAGAAGATGTAATAGTTACCTATTCAAACTGCTAGAATAGCTCCACCGCTAGGCTTTCCTACTATGACAATTCAATTAAGTATCATGCAATTGTTATAAACTTAATTTCACGGCTAAGTTAAGTAAATAACAAGGCATGCAATTCAAACCAAGAACAGAATTCTATATTAAAACTTGCTATTCAATGATCTCAAACAATGTTGCAAC
This sequence comes from Sedum album, assembly GCA_006409495.1. Classification (NCBI taxonomy): domain Eukaryota; kingdom Viridiplantae; phylum Streptophyta; class Magnoliopsida; order Saxifragales; family Crassulaceae; genus Sedum; species Sedum album. The sequence continues at coordinate 38,769 of QZGG01002215.1, forward strand.
TCAATTCCCCAAACTGTAGGGAATTTAGCTACTCATCAAAAACATCGTACAAACAAAATACTGAAACTGAGTTCATATACTTATCAATTATGGTGTCTAAGATTGAAGCTCGATGTCAATTCCCTCCGACAAGACTCTGGATTTCACCGTCAAGATGTTTTTATCTAATTAGGGTTGAAACCCTAATGAAAAGCTGCTGAACTTTCTGAACTAGGCCGAGCCGAGCTCCCTGCGGACTCTTAACGAATTACTAGTCGCGGATCCTTAAAAATTTATTTAATTACAGTACCGTCCGCGGGAATATATTCTTCACCGTCCGCAGCTGACGTCAGCATGACGTCATCTAGTCTGAAATTGCTTCTTTCCTTCGTCTTCGTGAACCGAATTCGCCTAAAAATGCTCCATATGCGTGTAAAATCTTATTTACAGTCCAAATACGCCTGAAACGGAAAACACTATGAAAGGTAATATTTCAGAAATAAAGCATATAAAACGATGAAAATAAGACAATGATGGTCATCCCTTGTGGATGCTTGTATGTTCATCCTTTATGGATGTTTGTTGCGCCGTTTAGGCTTCGTCTCAACTGATTTGTGCTGTGTAATAAGGCTTGATTTTAGCCAAAGATCGTTATGATGTCCGCCGGTCGGACCTATGAGAATCGATAGTGATGGTGCCGCCATTGGCCTGCTCGATCAACGGTTATAGAGAGGACTCATTATTGGGGATGTCTCATACTTTTTCTATCTATTGTATTTTACTTTGTACTCATTATCAATATATGAATAAAATACACCCACCTTTGATCAAAAAAAGAAAGAGATACTACATAGCAACAAATATCTTTTAAGGATATACAAATCATTTAGATTCACCAAAACAATAGCTTATCCTTCATAAACTTATTCATCATGAAATTTTCATGATTTGAAAGAGCACACCTTTTGATATCTAGAAATTTTTGATATTTAGGAACTTGCAAGTTTAGGTCATTATTTCTAGTTTAGTTTTTGATTAGGCTTATCAAAAATCATAGATAATAATTCATTTTAAGCTTTAAAATTATTTACAATAAATTTTATTATTCAAAATAAAATTTAACAGATATTGCACTAAAAAATTTGGCAGAGTATGCGACGGATTAGTTGTGACAATTTTGTAATGGAATCCAAATATTAGTGACTGTCTAGTACTGAATCGTGGCGATGCGTTACAAAGCCGTCGCATGTCTTCAGATATTTTTGACTTTTTGCAACATACTTGAAAGTATGTACAGATTGTAAAAATAGCGTCTCTAACTCGTATCAACATTGCTACACATTTATGACGGGTTTGTAACACATTTATATGCGTCATTGCAAATCTGTCACAACAATATGTCTAACATACACCATCTAAAACAACGATACCTGATTTTAAGCAAGCAATGGAAAATGTCCAACTGTCATTATTCTCATATTCAACTAACCCGTACGCCAATGACATTAAATTTTCATTTCCATCGAAACTCATCACCATTACTAGGTCTCATCGTAGTTGCCAAGCATAGGTGCGACATCAATACATATTACGGGTCTACAATATGAAAATCCAAAAATAGCCGATTTAAATGACCAAAAAATTTCATCTTTTGTCTTCGCTTTGCCTCCTATGTTGTTTCTTCCCAACAAATAAAATGTCCATGGTCTAACTCGTCTATAGCTTGCACAAATCGGGTAATTTAATGAGATTCAACTCAATCACCAAATGTGGTTTCAATAGCCAATTTTCTAGCTTGCCAAGTAAGACAGTAACTTATATCGTAACCAGGCTTTGACTCCATCAAATCCTTAATTTGGCCTCGAGTAAAACAATAGTTATCTTGCACTATAATCAATATTTCACGGCCTATGAATTCTTTAGTAATATGCGTGTTTTCTTTTTTCTTACTGAACATGTGACAACCATGGTTAATGGAACTGTGTGGAGGTTTTGATCGCTGGATGGGGTTGCTGGATTGTGATTGCTATGGAAGACGACAGTTGCTACGGGAAGGATTTGATTCCTGGAATATGGAATATATCCAAATCTCGTTCGAGTAAGTCCAATTATTCGTAGTGAAATCCATCCGTTCATAGAAATCCATATGTGCAATTATTCGTACTGAAATCAATCTGTTCAATCATATGGATTGGGAATGCATCTAGTTTGGCTAACTCCAGCTATTCATAGTCAAAATGCATTATGGTTTGGAAAAGAAAATTACTGTCCCATCTTAGAAAATCCATATGTTCTTTCTTTGCTAATTGGTTTTGTATTGTCGGCAGTGGGTTCCTTGTTTTATTTTGGTTTACAAATTTGTCATTCATTGATTTAGATCATTCAGCGGTTTAAATAACGATGTTACGGATTCAGATCACATGCAGCAAAAGCTATTTGCTGCGAGACAAAACTACGTAGTTTTGTTAAAGGGTTCACTCAATATTACCTAGGGTTTTAGTAAATATCATCAAAATTACGTCGTTTTGGTACTCGCAGCAAATTGCTGCGCAGCACCGGATCCGGATCCTGTGATTGTGCACATTGCTAATATTCACCATTAGATATCCGTGTTTGGATATTTATATTTATATATAGCATATTTGTCTAATTGTAGTGTACATTATGTTATAGTTATTTTGATATGGCGCGTACAAAAAAAATACTCTTTCTAGTAGAGGATAAGAGGAGGCAATTCGGTCAGAGGAGGTTCAACGCGTTCGAGTCGTCCGGTATGACAAAGCTTAAAACATTTATGTTCATTATTTATTTTTCATGGAAATTGTAATTATCTTATAATGTTATTGGCATTTTGTATTTGTAGGATAATCCTTTAAAAGGTTTGGCTAAAACTTTTTGTCCAACTTTCGACGGCACACTTGGAACAACTTTCGACCGTGTGGAACTCTCGGATGAAGAGGAGTTAACCCAATGCCTGGTCCTGTTATTCCCATACTGCACTCACTAGAAATATCAATTGGCGAACCCACTGATGTACCTATTACACCACTAGATGCAACTGAACCGTGTGTTCACACTCCTAGTATAGGGATGTGCATACTCTACCTACAAACCCCTTATGTGTGGATCCTTCGAGGTCATCCACTCATAATATAATGTCTGATCAAGGTTTACTGTATCATACCAGTCCTTGGATTGTACCAGTTGGTAAAACAGGTTTATTGTTTATTTAATTTTAATGATTTACTTCTATATATAGCTAGAACTAATGTGTGCTAACTTGAATTACATATAGTTTTGAGCCTCCCGAGGTTGTGGGTTGGATTTTACCCCGATGCATAAAGGATGACTACAAAGACAATTGGAAGAGTATGTCCATGGTTGATCAGGAAACGTATGATCATTCGTTTCGTAGGTTTGGGAAGATACTTTTATTATTTTCAATATTTGGATTTACATTCAGCCCGAGTTTAAAAATGTATAACTCTATTATTTGTTAAACGGGACAGACATTGTGTCATTGGGAGGATAGAAACATTATGACTATTGACACAAACTTTAGAGCAAAGTGTGGACGTCTTATTAGTAACCATCTGAGTCGAATGAGAAATTCAGATCACACACCTCCTTTTCTTACACCTGGAGTTACAAAACTCAAAGGATTATTTGAGAACGACAATGAATGGAAAAAAAGCGGCTACGAACAAGAAGATTGCAAATGAAAGGATTGGAACTAAGCATTGAATGGTCGTAAGCCCACACATTGGCAAGTTAAAAAGAGTGTAAGTATATTTTATTTTATATTTTTTGTTATCATGCGTAAAATATTAGAATTTATAACATTTTATTTTGCT